>JAHWFP010245516.1:0-61497 GCA_023313725.1 Lithobius niger | reverse complement strand
TATTAGACACTGGAAAAATATTAGACACTGGAAAAATATTAGACACTCGAAAACTATTAGACACTGAAAAAATTTTCATGCTAAAAAGATTGTCCGCCGCACCAACCAACTGTACTATTAACAAATCGGGTACACAAGAACAAGTACAGAACCACTATCGGGACACGTGGTCTGACACTGCAAAACTTGTGTAAAATGAACCCTACGTCTAAGCTTAGATCGCCATTTTCTTAACCCTTTGACTGTTGAATTAATTTTCTAGCTCCAAAACAGTAGGGGTAACCTGGACGGGACTCGAACTAGCAACTTGAAGGAGCTCTTAACTGCAGGCACACGCCTCTACCAACTCGGCCACGGCAGTCTCTAGAGTCGGCTTGTTAAGGGAACCTAGTATTGCTGTCGTTTCTCCATTGTTGGCCATCTCGTGCATACTTTGGACTCTGTTTTAACTTTTAAGGACTCCAAGCTTTGCTTGTGTTTTTGGCGAGTATACTTGTCCTCTTAGAAAATAGGCAACCGCCTACAAAGTGGAAATTCGTCGACATAATGAGAATAAATACACTTCTAGTGGTGGAAAAAGTGTATTTATTCTCATTATATACTCGTCCTCAGCACTTTAAGGGTTAAAATTATGTTTCTTTCCTACCCCGTCCCGAGCTTTAATTTGAGGATTTATAGTTAGTGGCCAATATTCACTCATACCAGCTGACATAGGATTTCTACGTACATTTCTGGTGATAATCGCTGAATCATGGGTATCGCTTCATTAGGGTCCGAAACCTGAAGAAGGGATGGTGACAAAAGATGCATGACAGCCAATCCGACCTTGAAGATGGCCTCAACTCCTGCACAAAAACAAGTTGACAGAATTATGTGATAACCCAATATTTCCCAAATTTTCAATAAACAACCATTTTGTACTTCACCTTCCAGCATTAACATGTCCCATATGAAGAGCACCGTATCCCAACATGGCAACGATGTGTACAAACTCATAAACCAGGGTGTAATGTACAGTAGTGGATCAACGTCTAAAGTAGCCTTAAAGAAGAAAAATGAAGGAAAAGACCTTACATGGCCATTTTAAAACAAAGTTGGTTCTCAGTCATTTTTTTATACATCTGAGTAAGAAGGAAAGGAGATATTTTTTATATTCTCAGGGCATTTGCAAGTCCATTCACCCCTGATGTTATTTATTCTATCCGTCAAAATTCCTCCAAATTATCAGTGGCAGTTCCTTTTGGTAGGCAGGGTAGGCAGAGCCTGCACCCCAAATTTAGAAGTCCCGAACACTTAATGCTTACCATAACTTTCAATTCATATTTCATCATTCACCCAGTTTTATTTTGGAATTAACTTTGCAATTCATTTTAAATCTTAGTTGTCTGAAATTACTTTTCCTGTACCGCTACCTACGCTTCCACGAAAGTCAGATTGCTCGCACACTAGCGTTAAGCTCCTTGCCGTGCAAGCCACTAAGCTGAGAGCAAGAAGGAAACCAGTTGAGAGCTGCCTCTACTGTTGGAGTAAGAAACAGCTAAGCATATCAGCACTTCTCTCGCACTCTTGCACAAGCGATGCCATCGTGTTCCAATTTGGACTTAAATCTCTTTTGCCTATGTCTGGCAGGGAAGCCAACCAGCTTGCCGCTGACACTGACGACTGCAAAGGGCATTATTACAGCGTTATTTTTCAACCAGCCTGCACATAGACAGTTATAATTAGCAGGAAAAATTATTTTCAAGAATCTTAAAAGTATAGTAAAATAAAAAACAGGGTGATCCAACTAGAGTGTTACGAGCCGATATCCTTAGGGTAACAGAATAATGATAGAAATGAAATGATGGGTGTGATGGGGGCCGCTTACACGAGAAAAAAAAATGACCTTGAGTTTATATTTCAATATCAGCCTCGTCGTATCTTCCCAAAAAATGCTGCAAAAAAACGTAAATCAGAAAGTTGGACGCAAACAGACAATATGACCAACCAAGAAAAACTGATTCAAAATCGGATAATAAATAAAATAGTTACGACGATGTTTAAAAGCTCACTCTGAACATGCTGGCTGCACTGTAGTAAAGCCAACTGTCAAGAAGGATCCCACTCCCATGCTGGAGTAAGCTTTTAAACATCGTCATAACTATTGTTTTTATCATCACATTTTGAATCTTTTTTTTGGTTGATCATAATGTCTGCTTGTGTCCAACTTTCTGATTCACATTTGTGCCGTACCGTATCTCGTTTGGAAGATAGGACGAGAATGACCTTGAAATAACAACTCAAGGTCATTCTTTTTTTCTCGTATAAAGTCATTCATCACACCCATCATTTCATTTCTATTACAGTATTATTCTCTCATTAGCCATTCACCCCATCCTTCACCTCTCCAACATATCCAACAAACGCAAGCTTACTTGTTTCACACGATCATCAGCTGCCACTGCATATTAAATTCTAGAGACTTACAATTTTTTCAGGAATAAATAAAAATAAGTATACGGTACATACATCATCTTCGTTCGCACAGTTCACGCACAATTTCAAAAAAAGAAGATATCTTCACCAATATCTTCTGAAAATTTTCGACAATCAGTTATCTGGAGATGTAAGGGCTTGGTCGACTGTCTTCATCACGCATTAACAAAAATTCACGTCGATCGTGTGCCAAATTTAAATTTGTGAACGTTTATCCAGTTGCTTGCAAATTTCCGAAGCTTGGCCCAAAGGTAGTAGATATCAACCACTGAAAATTTGCCTGTAAATATCCTTTTACGTGGAACTTTTGGTATTGCTTTGACTGTGAATGTGTGTAATATCTTTTTTTTGTTTTTGAAATTGTGTGTGAACTGTGTGAACGAAGATTCTTCCCGATTTTCAAAGTAAACTCCACTACATTTTTAAATATATATTTTTTATGTACAGTATGTCTCAGTATGTCAAATACATCCTTAAGACTTGGATGTGGGTTGCTGATAATAGCATGATCCTCGTATAGTAAGTCACCTATGGAGAATCCGATGATGCCATCCAAAATGACCTTGGAGGTCATATTCGAGGACATCCAATTTGTATGTTCTTACCTACGCAATATAGGGGCATAAAGTAATTTAGAAAGTTGTGGGTGATCGTGCTACTTGCACAACACAGGAAGCAAAACAAAAATCGCATGCAAACAAGGAAGTTATAGGCGAAAGAAGTTTGGTGGTGCAGAGAAGCCATCCAAGGGGCAGCAAGAAATACACAAATGGCTGAACCATCAACCTAAACAGTAACAAGGGTAGAATGCTTACCTGGTTTTGGAGATACCGTAAATCGTATATTAAACGCCCATGGGCTTATGCAATTAATTTGGCAAAAATAGGGGGTGGGCTTTAAATCAAGCATTGTCAATTTTCTAACCTTTCCGGCATCTATTACAGAGAATTCGAAGCTTTTGAATGATCTCTGAAGACCAATTTTTACATCCTTTTAATTGCTGTGAAGAAGGGAGGAGGCTTAAGCCTGGGACAGACGAGCAAATCTCAACGAGAGCGAGTCCCCGAGGCCACAATTATAACCCTTCCGAATTCTTGCGAGTGGAGAATGAGAAGGGTGACAGATGACAGCGAGCTGACTAAGAGTTAACTGTGAGTTCACCACGAGTGCTGTGGCGCATGCTCTGTAAGCGGGGATCTTTCCCTGGGAATGCGCGTCATCTAGTTCTCCTTTGCTATGGTTGTTGGACCAGAACAATAGCCCTAATCCTCTTACTCGCTGCGTGTTTTTCTGACCAGGCTTGAAAATTCAGCGAGTTCACTGCGAGTTGTAAAAGGAGGGTGACAGACGGACCAAGTTGGCGTTGAGGGGGACTTATTGTTGCCCTGCAGCAGTACGAGCGCGAGTTGACTCGCTCGTCTGTCCCAGCCTTTAGGTGAGAGATGCCCAGGCCTTGTGCAGGTGCTAGGAGCTAAAGGAAGAGTCCACTATTACTACAGGGAGGGAGAAGGGGCCAGTAAACATAGCAAGCAGTACTATCTTTATTCACATCATAACTTTTAGGTATTTTTTTGTAGAAAAACGACAATTTGAGGGGTGGGCTTTAAGTCCACTATTTCATGATTTTGACTTTACAGCATTTTAGGGGGTGGGCTTTAGCTTCAATTGGGCTTTTAATACACGATTTATGGTAATGTAAAATAAATGCCAGTGGCAGATTTAAGGCAAAAGGCCAGGTGAGCACGCCCTGAAAGGTTTTTTATTTAATTCCTTGATTTTTTGTTCATTTCCGTTTAACCACCAGTCAGCTTTTCCATACTTAAGTATACAATGTAAAGTACTGAGTTCCCTGCATTTATCAAAAGTAAATCCACAAATTTCCATGTGTTTACCTACGTGCATTTACCAGAATTTAAACAATGGTACATTTTAGTCGAATTTAGGAATCTGCCTACTTCTGAAGTCGTGGTGTTAAGTTCATATGAGGGGGAGGGGGATGGATTATGTTGACATATCTGTTTCTTTCTTACCACCCAGACTCCTCACTTACAAGGGCACTGCGTGCCCCGTTTTCCCACGCAGAGTGTGCTAAATTAATGTGTCTTAGCATAAAAAAAATTAAAAAAGCACTAAAATGAGTAACCAATTAAAGTGTTCGATATGTTTTCTGTGAAAGTTTTATCAAATTTAAGTCATAATTTGGAGAATTACGAATATATTCACCGCTTATTTTCACAAGGAAAACAATATTTAAGTCTTGCAAATTTTCAATTGCTTCAGCTGCCATCTTCTTCACGAGTAAGTTTTGTTTCTTGTGTGTGCACATCATCGTTGTTTGCTTTCGAATCCGTAACTGCTGCTCGTCGGCCTCCCGTATTTAGTAGGCAGCGCTTTTACTAGTTTGTCAAGCTTCCACTTCGTGCCTCGCTCTTGCTTCAAGTCTCATCCAATGATGTTTTCCAATTGGGGGAATGATGGTCCTTGGATATTTATTAAGGAAACACCTCCCATTTCCTGTAATCTAATGGCAATCGACTCCAAGCATCTCAAATGATGGTGTTTTTTAGAGTTCGATGTCACTACCATTTCAGCTTTCTCCCACTCAATACGATGTTTTGATGTCCAAATTATGACTCAAAAGTAATAAAAGAGCCGTTAAGTGCAAAAAACAGTCAAACATGTCAATTTGACTGTTTTTTGCCCTTTAAGCTTTCTTTTTATTACTCAATGCGTACTTGACCACGACCTAATTGGCGCATCGGTTGTACGCCTTTTTAGGAGAGGATTTAATGGGTGCGGGGGAGGGCCTTCTAATTTAAAGGACCTTGTCAGCAAAAAGAAACACTCCAAATTGTTTAAATGATCGCTTATGTTTGGGGGGCATTAGGATGAAAACGATGAATGTGCAGGTTATGAACAGGAGGTAAACACCAAATAAAAGCAAAATCATTGAATTTTCGGCTTCAATACGAGGTCTTTCAGGGACTTGCCCACACGGCCCTTTGGCCTTAAATCTGCGTCTGGCGTGTATTTTACAGTATTACCAAAACCAGGCAAGAATGCTACCCTTTGATACGGTTTCATTTGATGAAAATTTTGCAGTTTATAGGTGGACAGCTTCTCTCCTCTACCCAATATCTTTCGCAAATTCTTCCTTGTTTTGCATGAGATTTTTCTTCTGCTTAGAGTGTTGTACTAGTACCACGATCCCCCACAACTTTCTAAATTACTTTATGCCCCTATCTTGCATAGGTTATGCGATACAAATGGGATGACCTCGAATACGACCTCCTAGGTCATTTTGGACAACATCGAATTCTCCATAGGTGACTTCCTATACGAATATGCTACTATCAGCAACCTATTTGACTGGTACGGGACTTCCGCGACATACAGTAATTATTACTTTTTTTTACAGTTAAACCTTATTTTAAAACTTATTTTACACTTTTGTAAATACATTTTTTTAATAATGCATTTATCTACCATACAGTTGGTTATCACCCTCATTGCTTGAATGTATTAGCGCTGCTCACCTGTGGCACGCTTAAATTGCTCGGGGGAAACAGATAAACAAGGCACAAAGGTATTGCCAGTGCTGAAAATTGAAACTGTTTTGCTTACATGATTTTAGAGTGAACTCTCAGGCCCAGTCAGTGGGCTTTCCTTACTTGGCAATATAGAAGTTTATTATGTAATGTGAAAACTACGTTAAATTCTTAATAAAATGCTTCTATCGTTCTTAGAAATAACATCCATTTTGCATGCGGATAAAATTTCCATATACAACTATAACACCGTGTTTCTCATCTGGTAAACATTGCACAACACTTTGCAACTTAGCAGGTGGACTCACCAAATGATTTCGCATTCTGGGCATTTGGCGTTGCAGTATGCGATCAAAAACTTGAGCATGTGACTGAATTCTGGTTTTACATGAAACAAAAAAAAACTAAGATCATTAAGAAGTAAGAATGATACAATCGCGCTCACAAAATCAAAGCACACAAGGTTGCGGTTGGAGCATTACCTCACGTTTGCTTTCACTTACTACAACCTTAAATCAAACTACTTAAGAGATGCACCAACGTTTGCATCGGATTGCAGAATCAGTCTTTTTTGGCTACATCGATTTTAGGAAGTGCTTAAGTGCCTGAAGAAGTCAGTTGTCAGAAGTTAATAGTCTACCTCCAAAATAACTTATCAAAAATTTGTGAAATTATGCGATTTGCATGTTTGTGAGATTGAGCATTTTGTTGTCACATTGTATCATTTCCCAGACTCTCACAGTACCATGTGTTTGCTTGTTTTTAAAAATTCGATTACCAAACAATTCGATTGTCATAACTAACATCCTTCTCGGCCAGTTAGTTCGGATAAACGAGGGTCAACTGTAGTAAAATTGTACATTTCCTACATTTTAACATAGGTTGCCTAAAACCAACGGTGTTGGTCTGATAACCACAGTACCCAAAAAAGGCAGTATTTCCTGTGTTATCAGTGCATCTGCAGTCTCTTGCACAACCACTAAGAAGTTATTTTGCAAAAAGAGAAGCATTACTGGTAAGTACAGGAGGTGACATGATAACCATATTATGGAGTATTAGCGAAACATTCATTTTTTTTTACCGTACTTTTAATGAAGCGTCAGTTGTATAAAATTAAAAAAATTAAATAAAAACAGGTTAGAAAACCACGCCTGGTAATCGAACAGTTGAATTAAAATGGCCCTGCATGGCATGCTCTTGTTAGCTTGCTTCCAAAGGTTCGTTTACATTGAAGAGTACAACGCACGATTGTAGCTTGCTTCCCCCAACTCATGTAGCTTGCTTCCCTCTCTTTATTGGCTTGTTGTTAGTCCGACAGTGACTTAATTTTATGTTGTAGCTACACCAGAAAGGATGTTTTTGACCTCCCATCCTTTTGGCTTATAGACAAAGTCTCAATGCACTTGAGGGAGTTTACACGCAATGGCCAGCTTGCAATGCAAGGATGTCTACTACAGCAGAATTCATAGTTGGCCGGCTCTTATTCTATTCGAAGTGCTTAGGCAACAGAACTGGAAACAACTGCATTTCTAATTTACAGGAGGAATGACTTGGTCAGAATGTCAATGTTTTGGGATGTTTGTGCATTCTTTACCACTAGGTGCACGAATAAGGCACGTCTCGACAAGTTCTAATACCCCTCCGCCCACCATACGAGGCAAAAAGGGTGAAGGAAAACCTTTTTAGTATCATTCTCATACCTTTTTAGTATCATTCTCATTAACCTATGCTTGTACAAGAAAATACCCTTAAATTATGTACAACAATGGACCAGACCACCTATACCTAATTAGTATTGTAAAAACTTAAGGAACTTCCCCAGCTTTTAAGTTCTCCATCCAACATCCTTTACTTCAAACACAGCATCGCACCCATCACAAGAAACTCGAGTTCCATGTGATGGGTGCGAAGCTGTCTGTATTGGGATGCGAGAAATGGAGTCAGAACGAGAGTAAAATCATATATGGCGTAATGAAGCAAAAGATTGGCAAATAAGCTAACCACCTCGTGTACTTTGATTTCTGAAAGTTCGAAACTTCGAAAGTCCAGATTTTACAAGTAACGCTAACGCTTTTTTAAGATGGCAGTATAGCTAACCATCACATGGAAACAAAACATGAAATAGGATGGGAGAGTGACAAGGGCAAAATGACTACAGTTTCAGCAAGCAAAATATCAGAAACTTCTGCTGTTTGGGGCTCCATTCAACTGAATGGTTGACACCCGGGCCTAGGCCTATTTTTACCAATTGGTCATTTAATATTAATTACGAATTAGCTCTCACCCATAAAGATCTCTATACTGACTGTTTCACCCTTCCGTCAAAGCAGTCTGTCTAGAGATCTTTGTGGGTGAGAGCAAATTGATATTAAAGATTGGAGAGGACGACCGCTGCTGAAGTCTAGTTCTCCATTTGATTGTCATCTAAGAGACCTCGAATCACTCGCCACTCAACAGCGTTGCTAGTTTAGTGCTACTTTCATGCTACAAGGCCTCAAATCCAGAGATTCGATTTCTCCTGAGAGAAAAGTTCACCATTTTGCTTAAAGATCAGTGGAGTCGTGAGCCTAATAAATACAGGCGGTAACACCAAGCCGGAACACTGAATTCAAATGATGCAGATGTAGAAAAGAGCTTTCCAACAAGTAGTAGTGCCTGATGAAGACCGACAAACACAGTAGTGACAGTATGTCGATAAATTCCAAGAATAATGGTAAATTATATTCCTCAATTCTGAAATTGTGCGAATTTATTCCTGAACATTCACGTGAAGCTGTCAGTCAGATAGACCCATTGTTACCCATATTCTCGGCCATAATTGAAAATAATTTTTTTTTCTCTTTATCATTGTAACTTTAGATAAAATCAGCAAAACTTGAGCCAACTATTTTCAGTTTTCTGGCTTCATAAACTAGAGTGCTAAGTTATGTAAGTTAGTTGGATTTATGTTTGGTTAGTGCTAAATAATTTGAAAATGACAAAAGCTAAAGACTTGGTATTAACACCCCCTAGATATGGTACCCAAAAAAGGTTAAAATGGTGTACATCATACTGGAGCAGTGAACATCGGTAAAATTTTATCTAGATTAACTAAAATGAGACATTTGACCGCTACCGTTAGCCAAGCAAATTTGTATAAAATCAATATCAGCATAGATAGCATTCAAGCAGCCTTCTTTCTTACTTCTCAAGAGTTACGTCATAGTAACCCTGCAAATATTTCTGTCTTTCCAGAACAGCTACCAGACACCAAAAAGCTTCCTCTTCACTCATAAAGAGTAAAAACATTGCCGCGATGTAAGACATTCCTGCAAACAGTGAGTAAGGTTTAATAATTAATGTAAAATCCAACTCGAAATTTCGAGGATCACAAACTTGGACAAATAACTAAGCAGAAATACTAAATATTATTAGGCAGGCAGAAAAAAATAATCTTACCCTGGCAGTAGCTTACTATGGGGTTAAACGTAGCGTACACAGCAAGAATACGGAAAAGGGAGGCACGGGATTCAATGGCTGACGGAGTATCTCCAAGAAATAATTCATGAGTGCAAAACGTGCGATCTAAAAGGTAAAAAAAAGCAAGTAATCACCAATCAGCATGCCAGCGACAAAGTTTTAAATGTACACTATTGATGCTAATGCTGAATACAAAAGCTATTCTATACTGGTACTGGTAGTAGATCAATTAGCCTCACGTTAGGCCACACAAAAAAACCATTTGGTTTACGGGCGAGGTTGCAAATTGAAGTACCAGGCATCCAAGCATTTTTGGCCATGCAAAGTAAAAAAAATGGTTCTCGGGCACAGAAAGTTGAAAACTAATGAGGGATGAAGTTTTTTTTTTAAATATCTTTTAACACATTTTATAGTAAAAAAAAAAGTGCCCGTTTTCATACCGAATTTAAAAAAAAATTGTCAGATTGTTTCAACACAGCATTTAAAAAGCCATTTTTCGGAAATTTTTATTCGCAGCAAGCATAGATCACCCCCAAAAATTTTGATGCGAAGTTTTTTAGATGATGCAGCGGATTACGTAGCATTGATAAACAGTAGTGATCAGACTAATGTTGACTTTGGAAAAGTTACTAATAAATGCCGCGTCAATTATTTTTATTTCTTGCAAAAAAAATTGACGCGGGAGAGCCTGAGAACCATTTTTTTTTTTACTTTGCGTGGCCTTATTTTATTTTTTTAATTTTACTAATCTGACTACTAGGGATATGCGAGTAGAACAATTTTAATTCGAGTCGAGCCGAGCCGAGCCGAGTTTACAGCAGAAGAATCGAGTATCGAGCAGAGTTCGAGTATTTGATGAGTATTTTGTAAGGCTGTACCGATACCGAGCTGCCAAGCCGATTCTCGGCGACCAGAGCATGATCGGCAATATTAAATTATATGAATACACTTATATCACCTCCTAAAATGTTTCTACAACAGTTCACTTAAATTTTCGAGGAAGAAAACACGTTCCTCTTCTTCAGAAGACCACACCACAGCAGAGAAAGTTCGTTCGATGTGCGCATACTGCATGTTGCACTTTAAATCTTGATTTAAAGTGCAACATGGAGTAAGCGCACATCGAAATGAAGCAGTAGGCTAATCAATGAGAAATCCTTCAACTAGAAAAATGTTTTCTGACTGTTTAACCTAATGAGTGCTTTGTTTGTTTCAAAAAATATTTGCAACATTGCAAAAATAGTTCTGTAGCCTACATGCAATTATACTATACTGGTACTCATACGTGACTTCTAAGTGTTTGACGTAAGAAAATAATGTGAAACAAAGCGAAAATTAACACCATAGCTGCAACTTATGAGGGGGGAAAAATAAAACGGCTTTATTTCGTTTTTGTGTGTGAATTATCCAGTATTTGGTACCGGTCCGGATCCGGCACCTACACCCGGAACCGATCCGGTACCGACATCAAATTATCCGGAACCGACCCGGATCCGGCAAAACGGTATCCGGTCGATCCCTAGTGAAAAGGTCAAAAACTTGATCTCTATGAGAGAATTTACAACATTCCTTAGAAATAGCGAGAATCTGACATCCCATGTAATGAAAAGAAGAGAGACTTAGTGAAGAAAGCAATCAAAACAAACGAGTAACCCATAAGATCAAAGACGAATAAAAAATGGGAAATGTGGGAAATGGGAAACTAGTCCCATGTAGTAAGTGCAGTGCTGTTTACTTAAGTGAAAAGAGGAAACGAGTGCGAACGAGAATCTGCCAACACATGGGAAACACCAGAAACGAAGTGGAATACAACGACATTGCACTCCATGGTATTGGCACCGACAGGCTCTAACTGGCCATACTGCCATTGTGCCATGGCACAGGCGCCCTGTGGTTGCCCATGGGTAGCCCTGTTTTACCCCGCCCCGAAAGAAAAAGAAAATCTTTTCAGCTGTGACCTTTTCCTTCAGGCACAAATCCCCTTCTGTCTTTCTCCTTCCCCTTGCTTGCATTTTCAATGCCTTTTGAACCCCTCTCCCAGCCTCCCCCTCTCCCCACAAAAAAAGACCCAAGCCAACTAAGAAAGAAGTTGTTTTAAAGTCATTCCTTGAAAAAATAATAATGTGTGTTGAAGAATGCACTTCAAAGCCAGCAGAATATCAAAATAAACAAAGGCTCCTAGGCTATTGATGATTGAGATGATTGATCAGGCTGTTCACAACACCAGTAGGAAGTTGATTATTGGTGGTGATTTTAATTTAAGTACAATCCGTTGGGGGAAGGAGCTCAACGTTTATGAGCAACAGGATGAAACTCACTTGCTGTGTTGGACATGATGGCCAAGTTTGACTTGGAACAAATTGTTAGTAAGCCAACAAGGGGAAATAATTTTCTTGATTTGTGCTTTACTAACCTTGACTCGAACAGAGTTGGTGTCGTCGTGAAGGAAGGGCTGAGTGATCATAAATGCGTTGTGGTGGATATAGGGGTAAAACCTAAATTGAAAACACAGGCTAAAAATCAGTTTCTGGTGTATAAAAGAGCAAACGTTGCCGCTATTGCTGATTACCTGGAAGATGCTATCATGAATTTTGACACAAGTGTCCAGGATTGGTCTGTTCACCAAGCTTGGGACTTCCTAAAGTGTATTATTAAGGAGCTCATTGAGAAGTTTGTTCCTACTGGTTCTGCAAAGAATTCTACTGGCTTGCCATGGGTTAATAGTGAGTGCAGGAAACTGATCAAGAAAAGAAAGACGCTGTACAGTGTAAAAGTAGGAATGAAATTAACTTGTCCGATTATAAGCAATTGGATGTTTTGGTTAAAACCAAATTGAAGGAAGCACGTGCACACTTTTATGATAATCTGTCTAATCTTCTTGGGTCAAACCCAAAGAGTTTTTGGTCTTTGGCTAGAGGTAAAAGGGAGACGGATCATGCGCTTCCCCCATTGAGAAGTCAGGATGGTGAGCTCATTACTAATCCTGCTGAAAGTGTAATGTTTTGAATGACTACTTTCAATCAGTTTTTGGGCACCCTCACAAGGGACCTCTACTGTATTTCTCGAGCAGGACTGATGCCAAAATGTTGGAGGTAACGGTTACCTTTGAAGGAGTTCAGAAACTGATAAATGCTTTGAAGACTGGGAAAGCTTGTGGTGCGGATGGAATCACAGCTAAAATTCTTTAAGCTGATGCTGCCATACAGTGCAGTTTTTAACGGTAATTTTTAACAAGCCACTGACTGAGGCGGAACTGCCAGTGGACTGGAAGTTTGCTAGGGTGGTTCCCCTTCATAAGGGAGGGGACAAAACTGATCCCGGGAACTACAGACCAGTATCTCTAACGTCTGTGGTGGTGAAGATGTTGGAGCACATCGTTGTGTCTTGTGTTAGCAAACACCTGGAACAAAATAAACTTCTACATCCTGCACAGTATGGCTTCAGGAGAGGAGGTTCTTGCGAACAAATGCTTGTTGACGTTCAGCATTTCATTGTCACGGGTATGGACCAGGTTGGGCAGGTTGACATGGTCTCTTTTGACCTTTCTAAAGCATTCGATACAGTAGACCATCGACTGCTTTTGTACAAAATGGCCGCGTATGGTATTGCAGATGGGGTCTTGAACTGGACATCCGACTTCCTTGGGTGTAGGGAACAAATTGTAGTACCTGATGGACTAACATCTGACTCAAACCAAGTAACCTCTGGCATACCGCAAGGTTCAGTGTATGGTCCTCTTTTTATTCTCTTCCTGAATGATGCTCTGGATCATTTTTCAAGTGCAGCCTTCTATTTTGCTGACGATGGAAATTTAGCAGCAAGAATTAAGTGTTTTAATGACTGCTTGGCTCTTAGCAGAGACACCATTATCTTTTGGAACTGGTGTAAGAAGTGGAATTTAAAGATCAATCGTACGAAGACTAAAAGTTGTGTCATTCACAAGGAAACAGCTGGACAATACAGTGTTTTATGATTACACTTTAGGGAGGGAGGTACTCAATAGAGTCACCGACTTGAAGCGTTTAGGTGTGCACATGACCTCAGAATGGCGATGGAATCTTCATGTGTCTGATATTGTAAAGGGTGCGGAGAGAATGATGCGATTCGTTTACAGGGTGCTGCGGGATGCTCCTGAAAATACTCGCTTGGTGGCATATAAAAGCCTTGTTAGGCCAAGACTTGAGTACGCTTCAGCTGTTTGGGACCCTTACACTTCCTCTTTAGTGCAGCAAGTGGAGAGAGTACAGAGGCGTGCAACTAGGCTCATAAAGAGAGACTTTAGGCAAGAGTTATGTGTTACTGCTACACAGAGGGAGCTTGCTTTATTGAACCTGGAGGACAGAAGAAAGGAACACCGGCTTCACCTATTTTTCAATATTGTTAACGACCACACTATTGTGGACCGAGATCACTTTTGTGCTGTGCACAATTTTTTTGGAAGGCATGATCATACTATGAAGGTGGGGCTCCCACACACTCGGAGAGACTACGCCAGACTTTCGTTTTTTGTTGAAACTGCCTTCAACTGGAATGGGTGGAAAGAGGACGTGGCTTGTGCTAAACACCTGGAAGGATTTAAGAAAAAACTTGAGGTGGGAAGGGAAGTGAGAGGTTGTTCTCATAATTTGGCCTAACCGTTGTTTTTTTTTTCTTTTTTTTTTTTTTTCGTCCTGCACCCTGTGCAGATTGTCATAATGCCTATGGGCGCAACAATTATTTTATGTAAATGTAAATATTCTCAGGACAATTTTGGGGGAGATTAGAATGTTCTGGTGGAAGTTTCAAGTAAAACACATGGGCACCCTCCCCCATTATTTCTCTAAATGGCACAGGCGCCCTTTGGACATCGAACATGAAATGGGATGGGAAAAAATAAACACTCATCAGCTCAAACACAGCTAGAGACACCCGCCTGAGGTGCCTAGATCGATCGCCATCCAGCACCACAGGAGACAAGCAAGAACAAAGCATTGAAAAGCCTGGTGGCCACAGTGTTTGCCAAGTTCAAAAAACCAGTAATGTAGAAGAAAAGACAACATCATAGGTGTACCTGAAGAAGTCGCGTATTTCTGTCGAAAGTTCACAAGGTATTAGTTGTATCTTCGTTTTGACAGTGTGCGAAAATGAGTTTTGAACCGTGTATGAGCGTTAATGACGAAAAGTAGTTCCAATAACTGTTTTAAATAAATCCTAACATTTCTGTCGGCCAAATTAATCCGCTAATTGGCTCACAGTGCATCAGTCATGAAATGATGTAGCACAGTTGTGGATTGCCGCTGTTTTACCACCTATAGCCAACATCAATGCAACTTTATGCTTAACCATGTTTATTTGGTCAAGGACCATTCACAAATTACGCAATGTCCGGAAGGGGGGTGGGTTGGAGAAGAGGGTTGGGCAAATGCCATTTGTAATATGATGGTGATTAGGGGGGAGTATGATGAAGTGTAAGTAACACTAATTTTCGTCAAATTATTTCTACAGTTGTTCACTAAATTCTTTTAGGCTACGAAAAAAAAATTAGTTGTTTCTCAGGCCCTGCCTGGTGGTCAAATTTGCCCCTTGTCGATGCTTTTTATTTGCTAGTTCAAGCTAAATATATTACCGTTACAAGGAAAAGTAATTCAGTTAGCTGAAAATAAGTATTATTTAGCCTAAATTAACCACTTTCAGCTCCGTAAAATTAAGTGTTTTGCAAGTTTTTCCGTAAAATTAAAATGCAAGTATTTTGAGCAGTTGAAAGTAAAACTTGAGTTACTTCCAATAAAATAAAAAATAAAATAAAAAGCCTGGTGGCCTGGTTACTTTTTGAATGAAAATACCCGAGAAACAAACTTATTTCTTTTCATGGCCTTAGCTACATTTTTTTCAACATGTTTACAACTTTTAATTTTTTCTTCGAAAAAAACTAATTCATCTGAACAAAGGTAGACAATTGGTACAAAAGTTATGTACTTCAGGGGAGGGTTAAGAACGCTGAGTGACAAAGGGGCATTATTTTGTTGGCACGCCGCTAGCCGCACACTGACCTTGACCAATGGTTTACCTGCCATTTTACAAGCTGGCAGCCATGGCCAGTGGCCACATACAAGTCCGTTAGTAACTTAAAACATGAAAAACACGAGAACGTGATTGCGGTACCAAGCCGTTCTGCTTCTACCCATGAAAGGAATGGGCTGTTACAAGGTTTTACATGAT
Organism: Lithobius niger; assembly: GCA_023313725.1. Lineage (NCBI taxonomy): Eukaryota > Metazoa > Arthropoda > Chilopoda > Lithobiomorpha > Lithobiidae > Lithobius > Lithobius niger. The sequence goes on along the minus strand of JAHWFP010245516.1, from coordinate 45,817 downwards.
GAATAGAGATTGCAAAAGATTCTATGGTCAAACAGAGTTACTTACACGACAGGTGGAGTCACCACAAGAATTTATTAAAAGTACATGGACGGGTCTAAACATTCAGGTTGCAAGACGTTAGGACAACGGGCATGAAGACAGAATTATGAGTGGACCAGATGTCTCAACATATCGAGCATTGTCAGAAACCATGCCAAGAAGGACCTATCCAAGAATAGGTAATTAAGGCCGGTGGCTCCCTGCACACTGACTGCAACTTTTGGTCTTTGACTTTGTATTACTTACTTTATAATACTTACAGCGATTCAATACCAAAATCCACACAGGCAACAGATCAACGCAAATAAAAATAGCTCACTGAAATACTGACCTACATCTAGAAAAATCTGCTGCAATGTGGCTATAGGAAGCTGACCTACAACATCCCTCGATTTTAATCTTCCAAGATCACGCTGTGCTTTGGTTGTGTTGAATTCAGTGACACCCAGGTCTATCATCCAATCACGGAGAATTCTGACATTTTCCTATAAAATAAAGTAGAAAATGATTTAGGCCAATACAAAATTTGGTTCTACCTGAAGCAGAACATTATCACCCAGTCTGCGACTAGGTTTTTACAGCCTAAACAAAAAACCACAGCCAGTGGGAGAAAAGGCAAAAAAAAAAAAATTATACTATAGCATCTGGCAATGACACTAAAATGATATCTACACAAAGAGCAATATTGCTTCATGTCTTACGTGAAATTGGATATGTGAACGATACTTAAAGCAAATGACATTCACAGAAATTGGAGAAGACCTCACCCCGACTGTGATACTCAACAAATTTGTTGAATTATACAAAATTCACAGAAACGAAGTATTTCGGAGATATCGATTTATTATGACATCAGAGCAACAAGATCAACCGACCGATGGCTTCACCCTGGACTTTGTGCAAAAGGTAGCTGAATGTGACTACGGTTGTTCACCAATGTGCACTGCATCAGAACGTATCACTCGCTATATGCTTACCCCCACCACCTCCCCCAGACTGGGCACTGTGGCCCCTTATTCAACTCAGTCCCAGCGTTATCTAAAGCAAATTAATTAGTACATAGATGAACCTACCGAATTTTTAATCTTACCAGACGTTTATAAGGGGAAAGTCTAGTAAGGGATAGGGGAAGGGGGATTTGAAGCAGAAAATCGCAGTTCGCAGGGGCAAGATAATGTCCCGAGTAGATCCCATAGTTCCTGAATGAGGCTCGTATTCCCTTCACTCTTTCCTGGCCAGCACTGTCTCACAGGGAACTTCCCAGTCACCTAGATTCTTCAGGCACCTGTGCTGAGCTCTACAACAGCTCAGTCATTAGGACCCGTGTGATATGGGAAAATTTCGGTGATCGGACCATATTTAAAAGGAAGGCTAGCATTTTATTTTTAAAAATTACCTGGTACAGAAATGACGAATTGTAGGTCAGCGAGTTCACATCAAGTAAACCTCTCCAAATATTTCCTCGTAGACTGCAAGGTACGCCTACCTTCACTAACTTCTGCAACTGCAAAACAGGCACATTTGAATTTAAAAAAAAAACGCAAACAAACTCTTGGTATAAAATCAAATCAAAAGCCCCATTGAACCCCCAGTGTATAGGTGTTGCATCGGATCCAAATGACAACGAAATTGGTGCAGTTATTTCCACTGTACAGTACACCGTACGTTTCGTGTAAATGTCACCCTGCAGTTAAATCTAACCCAAGACTGAGACTTAAAAGAAAACAAGACAAGATACAAACCACACGTCTTTAGAAATGTGATGCCATTAAAGGTTTTAATTCATGATAATTCTGGGAACAACTCTACTTAAAAAAATAACAGTTCTGCGTTGTGGAAATTTCCCCGAGACACTAGCACACTAGCTATGTACATTATGGTTACATCGTCTTGTCTTCTTTAACCTTTTCTACTTTTCGTATTGTGTACCTCTATCACATCGGATTAATCATTGTTTTCAAACTCAGTGCTCCGAATCCTTTGACCGTTATGGTCGCAAGTGGTGTTGGATTGGCTAGAAGTGCGCCATTTTGCTAGCAGTTGTGCATGGAGTTTTGGACAGATTAAATGCTATATAAAAGGGTACCGTACGAAGGAGGAGGTTGTTTCACGAGTTTCTCCCCTTGGCTTTTATGGTGATAAGATTTGAATTACTGAAATGCAAAGGGGATTAAACTCATTAATCTCCAACCTCTTTCGCACCCCCTTACACAGCGTTTCATCTATCCAAAACCCCATGCACATTGCACAACTGCTAGCATAATGGTGCACTGCTATCCACTTCCACCTACACACGCAACCATAAATATCAGAGGTCCAGAGCAACCCTCTCCAATGTTGGAATGGCGAGTGGAAATCAACAGTTGGTGACTTGGAATTTTGCCTTACTCGACAAAACGGCGCCTAGCTACAGAGCATGTCACTAAAAAGGGGGTATCTCTGGAACCGTACAAGTTAGAGACGAACGGTTTGCGGGGTTATAACGGCTATACCAGGGTGTCAGAAAATTCATGGTCATAACTTACATGGTAAGTAGTACTCATCCAGACGAACAAAAAAGTCCATATAAACATAGGTCCGGAATCGACCGGCTTCCAAGATCCAGTGACCTTTGTCCCACAAAAACACACGCATTTTCAGCCAACATTCAGGGGCAGCGAGTTAAATTCAGAAACATAAAAAACAATGTCTCTTAAGGACAAGTGAAAAATCCCCACTTCATGAGCTGTGCCCAGACATTCCCCATGTGTTGAGCACAAGTACATCTCACAATTACAGTGTCTGGTTATGTGTTTGTACGTATTGTCAAAGCACAATGGCTGTTAACCATACCAATCAAGAGATGGCCGACATGCCTTTCATGTAAGCCCGGGCCAATGGAAACGCAGCGGAAGCTGCACGGTTGTACGCTGAGACCTATCCAAACAGAAGGCATCCAGACTGTCGTATGTTTGCAAGGATCCACTCTCCTGAACTGGAAGAGTGCTACAGAGAGTTGACGAGGACCCGGGAACGAGCACACGGCGGATAGCCGCAGCAGAAAATGTAAACCATGATGTTGTCTGGAGAATTCTCCATGAACAATTGCTGCGTCCTTACCACCTGCAGAGAGTGCAAGCCCTAGAAGAAAACGACTATCCGGCACGGGCTGAATTCTGCCAGTGGCTGCATTAGCATCGCACTGCTAACCCTCTCTTCCTGCATAATGTGTTATTTACTTATTTATATGAAGCTGGATTTACCCGTGATGGAATTGTCAACTTACATAACACCCATGTTTGGGGCTAATGGAAATCCCCACGCGATCCTGCAATCACGGCATCAGCGTCGGTTCTCCATCAATGTGTGGGCTGGTATCGTAGGGGATGTTCTCATAGGGCCGCATGTTTGCTGGGGATTCATACCTCACCTTCCTGCGAGATGACCTACCTGGCCTACTCGAAAATGTCCCACTCATGACACGTCAGATGATGTGGCTCATGCACGATGGGGCACCAGCCCACTTCCACCTTGCTGTCAGGCAACACCTCAATGAACTGTTTGGAGAGAGATGTATTGGCCGAGGCAGACCACGTCCATGGCCTCCCCGATCACCAGACCTGAACCCATTGGACTTTTGCATCTGGGGCTACGTGAAGGGACTCGTGTATTCAAGAAACATTGAAACCGAGTCACAACTGCGGCAACAGGTTGAAGCTGCATTTCAGCAAGTGAGGCAAAACCAAGGACTATCTGTTGTGATGTCGTGGAGAATCGCCCTGCATCTTTTCAGGATTCAACCAATACCTCCTTGCGTTCCCATAATTTTGTTTCCGGCGAGTTTTCATTTTGTAGGTTTCTCAGGAAAAGAAACTAGCGACTTATCAAGAATGGATCATGACTGGATATGTATGTCCTCACACCACTGACTTCACACACAGGGGCCAGCCACTTGATCCGAGAGCAGGCGGCAGGAGCAGCAGCGAGCAAGCGAGTTGGTGGTGGTGGTCTCTCGCTCCGCTCGTGCCGCATGCTTCTCGGGTGGAGTTATTGGCCTCTGTGACTTCACACAACTAAATTCGTCTCTTGCAGGGCACATACTCAGCATTTCACATTGCTTAGACATTACTTATTTTTAAGCCTCCAGCGGGTGACAGCATGGTGTGGCACGCTGAAGTAGAGTGAATCCCAAAACTTGTTGTGTGAACTGTCTTTCTTACAAATACTACGAAGACGCTTCTACCGCTTTGAGGTAAAGGGGGTAAACACCACTGCTTATTTCCAGGCTGGGGATAATTTCACTTGTCTTTAAGAGACATTGTTTTTTATGTTTCTGGATTTAGCTCGCTGCCCCAGAATGTTGGCTGAAAATGCGTGTGTTTTTGTGGGACAAAGGTCACTGGATCTTGGAAACCGGTCGATTCCGGACCTATGTTTATATGGACTTTTTTGTTCGTCTAGACGAGTACTACATACCATTAAGACCATGACTTTTCTGACACCCAGTATAACTGTTTTTTTCTGCATTAATACTGGAATTTAAGAAAATTGCACAAATTTTGTTAATGCATAAATTAGAGAAACCATGCGTCTTACAATACATATTTGGTACGTGGCGAGTGCTTTCTAAGGTCTACTGGCCAAGTGGCGACTGCTACTAGATTGACATTCGAAAAGATTGGTCCAGAGCACAGATGTTGAAAAACAACGATCGACCCAGTTTGATCGAAATAGAGAAAACGAAACATCGAATACGCTGAAGAAGACAGACGGCATAATCACACTGAACTACTTTGTTAAAAATTTCTACAATGCAAAACTGTTGTTACTTTTTTTCAAGTAGAGTTGTTCCCAGAATTATCATCAATTTATGCTTCAAAAAATAAAACACCGAATACCATCTTTGTCCATATCATAAAGCTTTAAATATGTTAAAATGCTAAGCTAAAATATGCTTGCTTAATCATAGATTTGGCATCATGGTCTCTACTAGTATGGCAGTAGATAAATGGGCAGTCGATTTTCCTTACTCATTAAGATGCCAGTGCTCGGTTTTAAATGTGAATTTATTGTTTTTTTTTTTCGTGTGTAAATAACTTCAAAATGCACCATTGGAACGCTATGGAAAAAAACTATAATAAAAAAATCAGAATAATGGTCATACATGCGAACCTTCACCTATGTTGGTCGGTCACCACTTGCCAAATGGTGAGGGAAAACCAACAATTAGCAACTTCAGTTTAGTTCTACCGCCAAAACACTGGTATTTGAAAGACATCACCAAAAAAGCACCACCACAAACCACAGTTCAACTATTGCAGGAAAACCACACAAGAAGTCACATCACAACATCGTCATTTGAACACTCACACTCGGTTCTGTGGGACCACTAAGCTGGCTTTTTATCTGCATCGCCCACTCTTTTATCAAAGGTGCCGCCGAGTTCAGGCCAGACAAGCAAGTTGATATCTTCGGACTGGCGGTTGCGGCGGCCCTCGGGTCGCTGCGGCGTGCCGGGAAGATGACCGAACTTGAGTGTAGCTTGGGCTAGCATGTTCATGAGAGGCTTATCGTTCAGTTCGAATCTTCTGATGATTAGTGATTATAATGCCCTAAGATGGTTATGTAGGGTATTATATTTGAGCAAGCTGAAAGTCTGGTCCCAGGCACCTGCACTTTTTGTTTTTCTTGCATGTTCAGTTATCCCGTTCGTCTTGTTTTGTAGACTGCATTGACATGTTCCTTAAGCTACTAACATTAGAATCACTAGTCATCAAAAGATTTGAGTTAGACGACATGTGTCACATGAACATTGCTAGCCCAACGCTTGACAAGCCTGAACTCGGCGCCACCCTCGGTAAGAGTGTGGGTCGCGATCCAGATAAAACGCCAGACAAGTGCGAGTGTTCATATGACGATGCTGTGATGTGACTCTTTTCATAGTTTTCCTGGGGATTCTGAAGATGGAGAAAGGAATTGGTTGTATTGTGTTTGTGTTTTTGATGAAGACTTGAAACTAAGCTTGCCGCTCAAGTGGCCGTTATCTCGTCAACCATATGGTTTGCAGCGTTGTGTACAGATTTTTAAGGGATACACTATTAATTTTTCAGTTTTGATGCTTCTTTAGAAGCATTATAGGAATTTAACAACTTCAAACTCGTGAAACAGCGCCCCAAAACATTCATTTAAAGTATACCAGCCAGAGAGTGGAGTGATTCGTAAAGGTTGGTAGGAGCTACAGTAAAACACAAATTATCTGCTCTAAGTATTGTTGAAAAACTTAAGGATTAACTAAAAGAACAGTTTTAAGACGAAGTTGACATGGAAATTTTCGATAGAATTCCTTGTTTTTAACTAAAGCCTTCTATCTCGTCACGCACATAGGGGTCCAAACACTTTGACCACTTTTCACCACATGCTACATTTTTTAATAACGCACTGCAGGTAACAACGGCCATTTACATGGACGGTGGCACCATCTATCCTGGCTCAGTGAACGGCCGGTTGAGTCGAGGAAGGCTTCCCAGCAGGAAATGAGTTTTGATGAAAGATCTGACGTGACAAATCTCCGCAATACCCTGGTGGGAGGGCTCTTACAGACTCATCACAGAGATTTGATGGTCTCGCTGGTGTTCGATAGCCTGACACCCCAATGGCACGTCAGTGTGGCTCGTTTTTGGTGTAGGATTTAGCAACACTGTACTGGCTTCCCAAGCGATTTCGTGCTTGGCTCGAAGAGATGGCGAGTTGCCACTCCTTTTTTCTTGTTACAGTGTATTGATTTGACGGCTTGCACGTGTTAAAGAACCCTTTGACAAACCAGTCTTTTTGTTTTGCCTACATCAACGTAGTTGGACCAGCCACAAGGTATAGCAAACATGGCAGCTTTCGCTTGTGGGAGCTGAATTGCTGTTCTACCAGATTAACAGGATGGGCATTGAGGTCGAGTTTCCTGTTGTTGGGCTGGGGTTTGCTTAGGTTGTGTGTAGGGATGGGTCGGTAACCGAAACCGAAACCGAATTTTCGGTTTTTACTGAAAACCGGCACCGAAACGGATTCGGATTTTGTGTCAGTTTTTCGTACGGTGTTCGAAAATCAAAAAAATTATGTTGTTTTACATTTTTAAAATAATTATCATTTTCTACGTATAAATAACAGCAAAGCTCCTAGCTATTAAAACGAAAATAGTAGAGGAAAATGGTGCCACAGCTATACCCACGGTCTATGACGCTGCTGAAAGTGAAAGCAGAAGTAAGTAGAAGCTAGTAATACAACTGTAGCAAGAAGAAAAATTAGGAAAATCTGGTTGGGGTGGATTGTGGCAAAAACCGATACCGAAACCGAGGTTTTTTGGGCTTGAAAACCGAAACCGGAACCGAAATCAAAAAAATGAAACCGACCCATCCCTAGTTGTGTGTTTTGGTTTTCGATACTGTCTGGTACTTGTGGATCGGTTTTAATTTTTTTTTTTTTGGGGGTGGGGGGGGGGGAGGGTTAGGCGGGGGTAATCGCCAGTTGCTGGTATTTTCGATTCTGAGTTTTCCAGGACTTTCCCGGGATATGTGTTGAAATTGTTTTTCAACAATGATTCGTTAAACTAAAAGTAAAATTATATGTGAGCATGTCGGCAAAAAGGAGTAATACGTGTGTATTTCCTGAAGATTTCTCTTAAATATCACGGTTAGCCCGTTTGCCGCTTTTTTCCGAGTTGTTTACAAAAAGCGCGTATTTCCGCATCATGTTTCTTTTAATACCGAAAAATCGGTATGCCCAAGTGGGTACATTGGGGAGACAAAATGTCGGAATGTGTTAGGGTTAAGGAGCACTGGAAAGCCACCCTTGAAGGCGACAAAAGTAATGCATTGGCCACGCATTGCAAGAAATCTAAACTCCAGATTGACTGGGAGCAGGTTAAAATCATGCTCAAGACGTATTCCAGCAAGGGGGCACACCTCCGCGCCTTAGAATCAATTGCCATTAAGCAGTGTAGAGGCATGTCAATAAAACTACTGAACATGGCAACATCCCATTTCAAAATTAGACTGGAAGCAAACTAGAAGAAATTCCTCCCCTCACCACCAACTATGGAGGAAGAAACAGATGAAGAATATGAGCAGTGCCAACACCAGCCTTGAACGCTGACTCCAGGCCTACTGTGGTGTAACGAAGAGGGAGTCTTGAATTTTGGAAGTTCGTTGGGTTTTGAAGAATTGTGAGCGTGGGTGCTAGTGGCTTTTACTACCTTTGCCGAAAATTGGCAAAGTTTTGAGGTGAAAACCATTGACTTTTGGTTCTGCACGATCAAACTGTGAGTATGTGGCATCACTTTTTCTTCCCGGAATATGGTTAAGAAATAACAACACGCACTGCTCCTGTATTACTTGTACGTTACCGTAGAATAGATTAATTGTGCATGACGTAACGTCTCATACCTCGTCTTAAGATTCATATCTCATAGGAGACTGCCTACCTCATAGAATGCATAAACCACTGTAAGCTTAAATTACAGCACAGAGCTGGATACAATCGTAACAATGGATACCATGGTAACAATGTGACATCACTCATTTCTGACTTCTGGGTTATCTAGGTATCCTTTAGTCTTACTTTTCCAGCAGAAACATTCTTCTTTTCGTCCCATTCCAGTAAGACTTTCTCCCAGGCGTGAACAACTCCTGCTGAAATTTCGGAAGACCTAAGAAACAAATATAGGTCCATAAATTCTATTGCTCAGGGGGATTAGGCAAATTTAAAAATATTTGTAATTAATTGCAAGCAAAACAGAATAGGAAAGAATCAAGCACGATATCTGCCTTCAAATCGAAAAAGTTGAAAATGTTTTTTATTAGGCTGTCGCTAACAAAAAAAACAAACGAAACAAGAAAAAAATCATGAGAACTGTAGACTATAGACCCTTTTGCAGGTTACCTCCGTCTTGGGAGTTGGATGAAGCCTCTCGAAAAAACGGTTCGAATGGTAGGTATGCTGAAGCGTCAAAATTCATCCAAATTTAGCAAAGTTATATAAAAAAAACAAATATTAACCACTAGAACCTACAGCATTAAAAAAAAAAGCATGTTGACAGGCCTAGGTTAGCCTACTCAACTTGGGAAACAGCAGAAATCCATGAATTACAGAGAATTTCTCATGTGAAGGATTTGACCAACTCGAGTGGGCCTAGCACGTAAACTTTTAAGAAGACTGTCACATTGGGTTTGCTTACTTATCAGTGTCCGTTTTATAGTTTTGAGTAATTTTGTGATGCATTCTGGCCAAAGTCCGGCTCAAAGAATGATGCTGATATTATAGTCTGGACAGTCTTTGCAGGGAATACAAATTTTTCTTGCAACTTGACGCATGATCTTTTATTTTTAACTACAAGCTAGCCTACTCATGATAATGGGTCTGAGAAGAGCCAAAATGCCGAGTGTTAATGTAAATTTTGTGCTTTTTCTGGCTTTTAATTCACAACATTGCACAGGTGTTTTTTAAATTTAATTAATGGGCAGTTTGTCCACAATCAAACAAATGCTTATTTGATTCCTGTGCACTAGGATTATTAGTAGCCAAGTTTGGGAGCACGCAACTTTCAAACAGACAGCCCACTTCATCTGCAGTGCAAGTCACATTAGAAGGCTTGCGGCCCATTACAGCACGAGATTGAGGACAACGACGGAATGTGCTGGTGAATAGTGCAACTATAGGTGTTTATTCTGAAAAACCTCACTAAAAGGCGGTCGAGCTGCGGCCATTTCCGCTCGATTTTACACAGAAGCTAGCTTAGCTGCTCCTCATTTGACCCACACTCAGTAGGTCTACACGCATGTGAACCTCTTTCAGACAAAATATTCGTTTAGGGATTAAAATCCGTGTGCGGCGCCATTAGTTTCTTACATTTCTTTTCTAGTATTCCGTAGCAAATTCATCGTAGCCGGTGACACTCGGACTAGTAGGAGGCCATTACAAGATACCAGCAAGGACTGCTAGACGAGCATCACTTTGCTTGCGCCATTTCTTCTGCAACGTGATGCTGTCCTTTTTATGAGGGCTCTATAGCAGAGCGCGAAACTGCCTTTCATACCAATAATACATCCAATGCCGAGAATGAAGCATCCTCCTAAACATCTATTAGTCCAAGCTTTGGGTAGACAAGGCTAAGCTTAAAAAAAAACTAGCCCACGAAATTTAATTTAATCTTCAAAAGTAAGCCTAGCAAAATCTGCAGATAATCTGCATGTTTCTTTCTTTTTTTGCAGATTTTTGCAAAAATTGTTGCAGGGAAGAGATTAAAACTTGGAATTGGACCAGCATCAGTCCAATCCTCTTCCAATCCTCCGTGAGGGCCTACTTCTGCAGGCTCCTAGCATGCTTGCCAGCCTATCTATTCGGCGCATGAAGATTAGGAGGACAAGTTTTTGGTAGCGGTTTCTGATGTTATGTGTTTAGCCGCATTGAGCGTGGAAGCACGAGCGAGGTTTGTAATTTGGAGAAAAAAAACTGACATAATTTTCGTGAACAGCGACCTTGATTTACCCTTTACACCACTGGAGATAGTACAACCTTCCACGTATACAGATCGATGGTGGACGAGCTTGGAGCCGCTGTGGAAGTGGTTCCTAACTTTCAGTACCTTCCTAAAGCACCGAACAGAACGAACCAAACACACCACTGTTGGTGACAGTTCAGCTCATTTCCTACTACAGCCATGTTGATATGGCTTGCTTACGTCAACCATCGTCAGCGATGACTCTCCGGTACCTCGCGCGTGCTGAAAGTCAAAAGCTCCACCACTGGCAACCACCAAGCCGAGACGGTTTGCAATTTGGCATTGCACGCGCCTGTTACATCCACTAACCAAGTCTGGTCAGGTTAAAGGTAATACGTAACGAGAGCTCTGTTGAGCTTGTTGATTTTGCTGCTCTGCGATTGCAGTTTCGGAATGTACTAAACGGCTGACGCAAGTTACTGCGCACGCGTGTCTTTAAGTTTGGAGCTCAGTGTTGCCACATACCCAGACATGTCTGGATTTCTCCAGACTTTTTGACAGTGTCCCAGACATCCAGACTTTTGCTTAAAGTGGCCTAAAATCTCCAGACTTTTAACTGAGCTTCAATTATTTGTATGTATGAAGAATGTTGGTTTGAATATTGCTAACTATTGTGTACGCCAGTGACTTTTTCTTTGCATCTGCGCAGACTGCGCTGCTGGTAAGTGATGGGGTGTGTGATTAACGGCGCCACGGCACGGCAGAATCAGACATTATCCTGCTTCTTACAATAACGCTACGCGACATTAGCGATGCCAATACCAGATGTTGCTGCCTGTCAGCATCCTTTTAAACTTTTCTTTTAAAGTTAAAAAACGAAAGATTTTTATTTATTTGGTTTCGCTCAAAAAAAGATCCGTCTTCAAGGTCAACATTTAGTGCTTTATACCATCACAATTGTGAAATTAGCGTATTGGTGAGAATCTCCATACATTTTGGATGAAATCCAGACTTTTTGGGGGTTGTTTTCCCAGACAAACCGTACTTCATATCTGGCAACAGCGTTGGAGCCGTCTCAAACAGTGGTGCGTTATGTTCACTCTGTTCGGTGGTTTAGGAAGGTACCGTTTCTAATCTATAGCTAAACGTTGGTGATGGTAATTGTCGTATCATACTTTTGTTACACTTTAGAAACCAACCTGTAACCTAATCCATATAAACACGCAAACTAAAACAACCAACCAACTCACCTGCAATACTTGTGACAACGTTCATCTAATTGATGATACGGAGTGCCAGGAAGGAAAACTGCGAACCCATACGAGTCGAAATGCAACACCCAATCGACGAAATCATGAGTACCACCGCTCAGTTTCGCCATGTTATCCCCTGTTTCGATAGATGTTGTCTCAAATCAATTGGATGGAGGCTAGCCCAAGACCAGTACCATCAGCTGTATTGCGAAGTTGCAAGTTTTCTAATCGCATTTTGAAATCACCGCGTGAGTTAGATGACTGATGGTGGCGGGTTCTAGCGGGAAATATGAGAGTTTCTAACGTCGGGCCAAGGCCCATTGAGAACGTAGCTGCGTAGAAACGGAGTGAGATATGCATTACTATCTCAGTTGGCCTTTCCGGCGAGGGGGGGGGGGGCCTTGCAGTACCTTCTTAAAGCACCTAACAGAACGCACCACTGTTAGAGACAGTTTGCCTCCAAATTTGACGTCGCGCGTGCGCAGTGATGCTGCGTCAGCCGTTCAGTACCTTCCTAAACTACAACACAGCTCAACAAGCTCAGCAGAGTATTCGCTACAGGGATGTTTTTAAAGTCAGCGGCTTGCTTGCTGAGCGCTGAGTTTGCTTGGTCTCGGCTTCCTTCGCTTTTCCCATTTTCAAGCTGAGATTAAAAACGACGTTATTTGAAGTTTACTAAGCACAAACATGGCCGACAGTAACAAAATCAGTTATTATATCTCTTTTTCGGTTTTATCTCATTATTAGTAGCGTTTAAGAAGATGAGAGTAAAGATTTGAGCTGCTAGCAGCTATCAATATCGTACTAATCACGCACGTATCATCAGGGGTAGCATAAATATAAGAGGACGTGTTATAATGCGCTCCTGGCTCTGTTTAGTCGCTTAGGAAGGTACCGATGGTGGGGCGTGCATGACGTCACAATTAGACCTGATTGCACTTCATAATGTAACTGGATCATATTTACTTTATTATTGCGCTTCAACACACATTTAAAGAATACAAAAAAAAAACAAAAAAACAACAGAAACAAAAACAAACATTGCATAAAAAAATAACTAAAATAACAGAAAAGGTGCACACCAAAAAAGAAAAACATAAACTGCAATGAATTCGGCCAAGGACGAGGTAGCGGGGATGGTGTTTAGGATGTAGACGGCATTCCTCCACTGAACAGCAATGCTAACCCGCTGCAGTAAAAAGGCAGTGGCCCATTTTTCCCTACTAGAGGAAGCAATCCTGCTGCCCAAGGATCGATGACAATGGGGGATGAGTCGGTGAAATTCCCGGAATTATGGATGGGGTTGGGGGCGCCAAAAAATGTGGTGCGACCCCAAAATTAGTGGTTAGCAGTGGCATGTACACCATAGCGTCCGACTGGCTGGTTCCAGGGGTCCACCTGCGTTGGGGGCCCCGGTCCACCCTCCAAATGCAAGCACACTAAAAGCAAAGTCGTAAAACCTTGGATTAATAACTACACTTCGTTACGGAATAACTCACTCGCTATACTTACCGCGCAAGCACCGCGACCCAACATACGATACGAATACTCTAGTTTGTCAGTTTGCCACGAGAGCGCCAACAGCCCGACAACGGTGAAGTGACGTCGAGCCACGTGACTAGCGCCTCCAATAACTCGATCAGTCGCCGTGAGCACACGTCGCCACCATCTTGAATTTACCCGGAAGTAGTTGGCGACAACAGCTTGCGGCCAGATGCGACAGATGGCGCACCACATTTTGATCGCGAGGACTCTGGTCGCTACCGTGGCTAGATTTCGGAGCGAGTGAATAGGGCTTGGTAAAACCACTGCTGAATATGGGTCCAAAGTTAAGCATTTTGCATAATTTTAATGTGGATTTTCAAAAAAATTTCTTGACTGCTGGGGGGTATCTTTCCAGAGCCTCCTCTGAATCACACTGTATACAGTGTCCTCCCGTGTTGGGGTCCACCTGTGGCTGTGGTACTGTGCCAAGGGCCCACCCTAGTCTGTACATGCCACTGGTGGTTAGCGTCAAAAAGCGATAAAAGCCTGCCAGCCAGGGCACAAACGTTACATTAAAGCACAATATATTTACAGTTCGTAAATCAACTCCTGGTACATTGCATTGTTTGGTCAAACTACCATACAGTCGCTGGGGCAATCTCGAAGTTGCTAACTGTCAGTGTTGCACTTGGCCAACCAAACCATTTCAGGTGTTTAATGAACTGAGTTTAGGTTGATTTTACACCCTTACGGCAAAAGTCACATGACTTGTTGCTAGTCGGGGATGCTGCTTTACAACTGTAACGACTGTAACTGCTTAACAGTAACAGCATCATCTGGTAACCTGTTCCAGTCATTCACAACAGCTACAGCGAAGAAGTCCTTGCTGACGTTTAGTCTTCAGCAGGTACACTCAGCTTAAAACTGTGACTGCAAATGTGAGATATGTTGTAGTTAGGTGAAAAACCCGTCACTTTTAATCTTTTACATCCAATGCATGGTCTTCTAGGTCTTCTAGCATTCTTTAAGTTTCCCTCATCATCTCCACTGCTCTAGGGTTGGTAAACCCAGGCTCGGACTGATCATAATGCCACTGTGCCAATGGCACAGACGCCCTTTGGTATACTATTTTTTCTCCTGCCGCAAAGAAAAATGAATTCTAATTCCGCTGGTGACTTCCTTTCAAGCACAAATTACCTTCTCTCTTCTCCCTCCGTTTACGTTTTTAACGCATTGTTTAAACTGACCGCCCCCCCCCCCACTCACTCCAAAATTTCCAAAAATAGGATTATTTGTAACGTAAAACGTGTGTTGAAGAATGCACACCGAAGCCAGAAATAACGACAGAATATGAAAACCAATGCTTCTTGAGGTCAACCCCAGTACAATACCCAAGTGCACATACACACAAACATACACGCATACATGCACACACACGCAAACATTTAACATTTCGCACACAAACTGTGTTCGCTTTCGACATAACCATTGACTGTAAAAACAGTCCTTGTTATTTCGCGTGTTTGGACTTCCAGTACCGAGTTGAATTGTTTCAAAATAATCGGCGCCAACAATTACTGTATGCGCGACCATTGTTGCATGCTTACACACGCTAGTGTGTCGACGCCAAGTAGACGTTTTATTGTTGTTGGAGCTTAATTGTTAGAGCGTAATTGTAGAGTGTAATTGTTGTCAGATGGCGGCTCACTAGCAGACTGTGTCTTTTAACTGAAACCATCTTAAACGTGATTTCAGCATACTGGTGTAAATTCCCTATGCGGTAGAAATCTTTGCAAATCGTTTGAATCAGGTGTCTTGGGTCCAGTACCAAAGAAAAACTCAACACGAAAATGTGGGAACGTGTCCTTCATGGAAAGAAACTGTCCTCAATAACGTTGATTTGTGTTACTGGTGACTAGTAACTAGTAACTAGTCCGCAGGCTCCCATGTTAATTCTCATAGGGTATAACGACACGTCTACAGCTGATTAGGGAAAGTTGCCTGATCTAAATTTCGGCAGACAGGTAAAGCGTCATATGGGGAAGCGCCTTTTTCTAAAATGGGGGTTGCAGCTAGAAGCACGTGGTCCTGAAGTGGCTCGTAAGTGCAAAATTTTTGTTGTAACCATTATTTGTATTGTCATCCAACAGTAGATTATAACATGCTTAAGTGTTACACGCTTATCGTTTCAGTACCTAATTGTCAGAATTCATTGTTGTTACAAATAGGTGGTGGTGGTGGGACTTGGTGGGTGTGAAACAGAGAATGTGTGGAATGTGTGTGAGAATGATGTTGTGTTTTTGTTGTTGTTGTCTTGACTGTGTAGATATTAGGTGCTTTAGTGTTGTGTAGTGTAGCACGTTTTGTAGCTTTGGGGCGCATGGCATAAGGCTGGGGCCTCAATTAAAAAATGCAGAATGGTTCACTAAGAGACATAGTATCTTTTATTGCAAAGGTTTGGTCGTTTTTTTCCCCACCAATCCAAATCGTTTTTTTTTTTTACAGTACGTGAATTCAAAATGAATTATCTGCCCCACGACCCGAATAAATTTCTCATTACTGGTTCAATAAGACACATCTTTTATACCATAGGAATTGATTAGGTCCTTGCAATTACCATACTGTTACGCTTGTTATTAATTTATTTGGAATGACAATAGCATATGTGAAAATTATAAATGAGAACATTCATACAATAAAATACCTCCAGACAAAAAAGTTAAGGGTGACAATTACACCGTGGGATTTTTTGTACATTCACAGGCCTATGAAAGTCGTGATATCCACCCAAAACCAAAACTGATAAGAGAAGCCGCCAAGTTCACAAAAAGGGTCGGCCTTTCAAAGTAGTGTTATTATTCAACCAGGAAAAGGCCGCCAAGGTTAATCATATTAGTCAAGTTAATCGCACCGAATAATACTTTGGACGTTAAATGAAAACTTGAAGATTTCTACCGCTAGTAGCAATCTTCTAGTTTTCATTTAACCTTGGAACTATTAGTAAGTGCGATTAACTTGGCTAATAGGATTAACCTTGGCGGCCTTTCCCTGGTTGAATGATATTACTACTTTGAAAGGCCGACCCTTTTTGTAAACTTGGCGGCTTCTCTTACCAGTTTTGGTTTTGGTGGATCACTATTACCTGGATATGAGTTGCCTATAACTAATTTAACCTTCCGTAACGGGTGCCCTTTTGTAGTTAAAGATCGTTTAGAAGGGCCCTGTGGTGTCTCGTGCTCATGTCTATTGCAGCATGTCGATGAGCATGGGTTTTCCACTTGGATTTCTCCAGCTAAATTGTCCCTCTCATCGTCTATAGCGGGGTCGATAACCTGGTTTGAGTTTGGCAACCGTAAGTAACAACAACAACAACCAAACAATTAGCCCAAAATACACCGGAATCAGTTGATTATCTTAAAAATGCTTAAACAAAGTCCTACAAAGAGTAAAAAAAGGACGAGATGAGTGATGAAGAAATAAAAAGCCAACAAGGTGCACATGTAACAACGGTAAAAATGCGATCCGGTTAGATTACGACCCGTTATCAAGCAAAAATTATTATAGCCAAAGGAGCTAAAGTCAATGCATTAAAAAAATACACTTTGGGTGTAGCCCACAAATCGACAACAAAAGCACAAGTAAAAGCATTATAAAACGATAAAATGAACCTAAGCCAGGGCAGAACCTGACAGTAGGCAACCAGACAAACTCTCTGCGATGCAGGTCGACCCGAAACGTCACGTTTTTACTGTTGTTACATGTGCACCTTGCTGTGTTTTTGGTTCTTCATAAATAAAGTGCTAACATTCAATTTGGGGAGGCTTAAGGGGGAGGGGAAAAACTGGGATGGAGAGAGACATAATCGGGGAACAAACACTTCACCGCAGATATAGTGTATAGAAAGGTCTTCAAAAGACAAAAAAGGAAAAGCGTACTTTGAAGGAGAGGGGAAGAGGGGAGAATGCGACAATAAATTCAAGATCCACAAAAAAAGTGCCTCGTGTAACATATGTGGCCCTTATTATAGAACAGGCATAGTGCCATACTATCGTAAGGATTAACTGGAATGACTGGTTCACTACGTGGTTGGTTAAAGTGTGTAGTTTATTACTCAGCATTGCCTTATACGGGGAGAGTCACATGAGTATATATATATATATATATATATATAAGTATAGTTCAATGGAAAGGGATCAGTGGCTCCCTTTTGCCAGTGGTAACTATAGAGCACTGACATTTGCGCCACATTGGTTCCAAGTATGGGTTTTGGAGGGCATAAATACAAGGTGCACTACATAAAAATGGAAGGGAAAACAACGGAAGAGCGGATTTCTTACGCTTAAAATTACGTTGTTTTCTCCAACAACAAAAATCGTGCGTTTTAGGTCTAAAAAAATCACTCTTCACAGCATCGGCTTCAGTATGACGCTCTTCTGTTTCTCTCCGCAGTCCCCCTTGCAGCTAACCCATTAAGGCTCCAGCATAGAGTTATATACAATACGTCGTGTCACTGCTCTATAGAAGCAACGCCACAATCGCCCCTCTTTAAAAAATTGAAATTATTAATTACAGTAAGATTCTTCTGTTACAAAATACATTTAAATTAAAGAAATATAATTTATTTCGATATCATTTTAGTAATATGTATATCTTTTTCAACATATTTCATCTTTCTTGAAAATAGAAAAAGGTCATTTATCAAAACTGGCAATCTTTTCCCCGAAGGCGCAAATTGAAACAGGATTAGCTACAAGATTATCTTCGTTAGCAGAACATACTTTGTTTTTGCCAATACTTTTCCTTTTTAAACAGGCTCAGGACCTAGACTGAGAAAAGAAAAACAACAAAAAGAAATAACAAGAAGACAAACCAACACCTCAGCCAACCCTAGCCTTAATTTTGGATATATAAATTCATCCACAACCCTAATTATATTCAGAACTTTAAATAACTAAACTTCTAATTAACTAATCCAAAATAGATAAAAGAAAAAAATATATATATATATATATATATCGGTAGCTCGAAACCACCAGATTCCTTTGATTTAACGTACCGACGAAGCGAAACCACCTTGTGGTCACATGAATGACTCTACACAAGATATATATATATATATATTTATATATATATACAAGTATAGTTCAATGGAAAGGGATCAGTGGCTCCCTCTTGTCAGAGGTAACTATAGAGGCAACACCACACCTTGTTATTTCAGAATGTTATTAGTACAACATTTACCCATCTTTAGACGGGAGTGGCTTCTAATTACACAAAACATTACTCAAGTGAACTATAGCTAACACTGTGGTCGCCCAGCGCGTTCCTCCTGCGTACTATCCTAGGTCTGTAATACAAGAAATATAATGCCACTCCTCCAGCTAACACTAACGATGCCAACACTAAACCAACAATCAATGCCACTGGAGATGACTCTCCCGCTGTGTGCACGGTGTCTTCACCGTCAGAACTAGTTGTAGATGGCATGGTTTCAACCGAAACTTCACTCGTTGAGCTCGGAGATGTGGAGTCTGTATCTGGGGGCCTCGGAGACGATGGAAGAAAGGGAGGTTCTGCGTCTGGCTGCACAACCACAACGTTAGAGTGAATGAATGTTTCGTTTTTATGGACTCGTACTAACATTATGTAATCAACAGTGGTGTCGTTAGGGTAATAATATATTACTGCAGAACAGGTTCCATGCTGACACACTTCTTCTATAATCACTTCTTCTTTCCAATTGATATACGTAACGTTTTGGGGCCACTCTTTGCAATGAGCGATAAATATTTGAACTAGAAAAAAATAAAACAGAAAAGAAATAATCAGAAGCATTAGTACTGCAGAACGACAGGGTTATTCAAGGTCCAGGAAGTAAATAAAGCTCCTGGAGGAAATACATGTCAAATTTCACTACGGAAAAATCATGAAATTTCCATGGCTTCCCCACAGAATATTGCTGCATTGTACATTCACCATAATAATTTTATTTATTAAACCATGCACAATGGCTGTTTGCCGTGACGTCACCATGAGTCAGCCAATGACGAAAGAGAACAACGGCTGTTTGGCCGTCTGATTGGACTAGCCCAGTCACGTGATATGCACGTCACAGCAAACAGCCATGGCGTGTGGTATAGAACACTGGTTAAAAAGAAATACAAAAAAAAACAAAGACACAACTATAAAGGTGACAAATGGGGAATCAACAATTTTTTCAAAAAAAAAAAAGGAATTTTGGTCAGTTTTGAAAAGCAAAACCCGTAGCTCACGCAGACAACCGTAAATGTAAAGCAGCATCAACACACAAAAGTTCACCCAACAAAAAGAAAAAAAAAGTAAGCACTCAGAGACGACTGACGTATTCGTCCAGGCTGGATCCAGAGGAAATGGTGCTCAAAATGGAGGCAGCACTGCCTCGTTGAAGGGCAACACCAACCCGCTGGTGGAGGATGGAGGTTGCCGTTGCTGCATTGTTTCCAATAAGCCTATTTTTCGTTTTACTATCGAAATTATCAGTTATCGGTTTGTATGAATCCACATTTTGAGGAACACAAATTCCACTCACTCAGTTGTTAAGACTTTAGTATTATGCACGTTCAAATTTGAAAATTTCACAAGGTTAAGAATTCAGAGTTAAACGATTGTGCGTCTGTTAAAAGTCATGAATATTACTACACTTTTTTTCTTTACCAGAAATTCATGTGTAAACGATAGCATAGTTATCATAGGGTTTTTCAGCAATATGATGCAAGACAATTTAGTTTTCGGCATTTGTTACATGCAATGAAACTCTCGTGCCTAAGCGGAAGCACTGCATAAGGTTCACCAAACTGGTCAGTCTTTACGTCCGGTTTAGGGGATTGTTGCTTCCTACCCCACTTCTACAATGTTTGCCTGCCTATAGGGCAGTGACGACACAACGTTGTATTATTGTATATAACTCTATGCTGGAGCCAGTAACTGGGATAGCTGCAAGGGTTACTGGAGGGAGGGAAAGAAGGGCGTCTTACTGAAGACAATGCTGTTACGAATGGATTTCTCAGGCCTATAATGCGCAATTTTTGTCGATTTGTTGGCAGTTGCTGACATTTTTAAGCAAGTGGAATCTTTATTTCCCAATTACAACCTAGCATCATAAGGGATTGGAGAAAACAACGGTTTTTTTTTTAAGTCTATGAAATCCGCTCTCAAAGCACTGCCTTGAATAGAAGTGTGGTTGTTTAACCCTCCATTTTAATCTAGTGCCCCTTGCAGCTATCTCTCTTGTAGCCAATATGACGTCACATGACACTGCTCTATAAAACAACCTGTCGGCAATGGAGTGGGACTTAGCTGAGCTTTGGCATCTGACTTGGAAAACATCCGTTGTAACGAAAGTAGGCAGCCCGGGTCAGCACGGCCAATATTACGGCTGACCCTAATAAGCAGCGCTCGCCACAGAGACCCCTAAGCTCTTCCACTGAGATTTCGTCAATATTTACGTGAAAACCCAACCTTTTGGATCCGTATTTATCCAGCATTGCATATTACGGAAGCCTTTTTGTGTGGGTCTAGAAACCTGGCCTAAAAAAGCTGCATAGTAAAGTGGAGAAAAAATCGTAAAATCTTTTCGTCTTCGTGTAGTTTATTTTTCCTAATTAGCTGTAAAAGTTTCTAAGTTTGCGAAACGCATTGTTCGTTTTGCTGTGATTTTAAGCTGCTCTTAGCAGTACATTGTACAATCATTGAATGACTAGTTTTCAAGTAGTTTACAAACTTTCCTAGTGGACACTAACACACACCAGAATAAAAAACATTTTATGCGAAATATCACGATGTTGTTCACGTTTGTCAGGAAAGAAATCATAACTTGCAAAAACTACTTGAGACAAATATTTCAAAGCAAACGACAAAACAATGTTGAATTGCTGGAATCAAAACTAGCATTTTTACACTAAAAAAAACAGACATAGTGAACAGTGGGATATAAAAATCTAAATGACATCATACTTGTTTGAAAAATCGAAATGTACAAAGAGCTATTTTCTAATTTCAAATACATACAGAAACAAACCGATTTACGTTGCCTTTGAACTTGTATGTCAGACTGCCTGAGTGGGGAATCGAACCAACGACTTTTGAAACCAAAGGCCGAGGCCCTAGCGCTGAGCCATACTGAGGCCGTGTCAGCCTAAGACATAAGTTGACGAGCAAAACCAGTCAAGTCTTTTCAGTACGAGAAAGTCTTAATTGAATTAAACTTCTGGCTATGCAATCTGGATTCTTCCAGATTACACAAGCCGAAAATATAGGAAATATAGGACTTGTCACTAAATATAGGCAGAATACAGCAAGCTGCGAACCATGTGGGCATAAAAACTCAGTTTGCAACCCCATGCCACACTCTGGTTAATGCTGTTGAGACGCTGAACTAGGTGATGAAATACAAGTTTATGTTGTTTGACAGCTTCTCAAACTGGTAGGGATCTTTATTTGCAGGAATCTGCTTTTGCAATTCGAACTTCTGTGTCCAAGTTTTCTAAGTTTTCTCCTAAGTAAGCTTAACGTTACATAAAACCGGGCAAATCCGTGGGGGTATTGAGGTAGAACGGCTACTGGCTCTTCTCCCAAAACAACCAAGTGTGATCTGATCGAGGTACAAATGGAGAATTTGCGTCCACAAAATACAGAATTTTGTGGACATGCACAGACTGGCCTAACACTCAGTTGTCAAGCCTAGGGTTAGGCAAAAAATCTAGATGGCATATACTTCTGATCTTACAACTTGGAAAAAACTGTTCCTATCTAAATCAACATAAAGGATAAATAATTTTGTCTCAACAGAGTAATACAGTCGAATAACTCGGAATATCATTCGGAATGTACTTATTTGAGCCACTAGATTCAAAATGGATTTTCTATCCAATTCAACATGTGAAATCAATTTTCTGTCGACCTAGGAATACACCACCTGGAACTGACCTCATCTGATCCACTAGATAAGAACAATTGCTTCCAAATCAACACAAGGGATACATTTTACCAAGTAATACATCCATTAATACATTCGTTGTACTGAGTTGGATTGAGTTTTTCTGATACTAAATTTAGAACAAGAAACAATTTCGGAATAAGACCCGAAGGCCAAAATCATCCAAAAGCCAGATACCTTCGGTAGAATGGGTTACTTTTCGACAAATAAGATAAATCCCAGGTGAAGCACACGAAGCTGAAACAATTATGATCCAATTTGATCAATTTTATGATCTAACACTAGGAAAGGATGCAGGGGAGATCTTACATTGCTTTAACTTAAATCAGCTTGAACTCACTAGCTTCTCAAGTTGATTCTGCTCATGGAGTATGATTGATTAAAATACATGTGTACAAATGACATGTAATGAGTGTACCCACCTTCCACTTTTTTACATAATTAAAAAAAAACCATTGAGTTGAATGGAGAATGGGAGCACAGTGATTTACATCTACCTAACAAGAAGGGCCCTGTACGTTGTTGGTCAGACTTACTCAGACTAGTAGGTCACTGTATCCATTCCTCTTATCAAGTGCTTTCAACTTGAAGGTAAACGAGTTCAAGTGATTAAAAAAGACCCCAATACTCAGTTTGAATTTCATTACACACATTGCAGTGCTTAAAATCTTTTCTTACCTTCAACGTTCTCATCTATAATGGTAGTCCAACTTAAGGTAAAGTTGAATGTGAGTGGTGGCGGCATTGGAGTGGTATCACTTAACGTAGTTGTGGTGTAGGGAGTTGTCTCATTGTAGCCAGAAGTGCCAATGGTAGAAGTGCCACTGTAGTCAGAAGTGACATTGGAAGACACTATGTCACTGTAGGGAGCAATGTAGGTGGCAGTCAAATCCCTCACGGGAAATACCTTTAACTCGTTCTGTTTTCCACAATCATCCAAATAGGCAGATCCTGCTGACACTATTCTTTTAAAAGCCTCAGTTGTTTTCCAGCAAATGGCATGGATTGCGTCATCAGTACAACCTGTGGACATTGGCAAAGAAGTAGTAAATTTAATTTTTTCGTCAAGCATTAGAGGTTTAAACAGGCGACATTTTACAGGACACGCAGGTAGGCAATTTTATGGGCATTGTGGGGTTGAGGGATGATAATCACCACAGGACCAAAGTTCTGTGTGTTACGTCCCCTTGGTTCAGGGTCCACAACCTCGAAGAAGGGTATTATCAGTTTAAAAGAGTAAGTAACCTGTTTGCTAATAAAGCCCTTTTTTCGTGTCTATGCTGACCTGTCAAAACAGAGGAAGTAACGCATTAAGAAGGAATTCAACCGAAATTAGGGAGAAAGAAGGAAGACGGAGGGTCGAGGAGGGAATTAAAGGGGTGTGCAACTGAAAATTCTGGTGATAAGAGATGTTCAGTGTCACTTGCCGTTCAGATGAATTTGGTTGGCCATGCAAAGAATGGTTTACAACACAATTTCCATTCCATCATGAGGATTTTCAATTTCTCATGGGCCCCATAGCCCGCGGGACCCAGAACACTGCCTCGCATGCCATAGATAGCTATGGCACTGGAACCCCTCCAATGTTTGGTTGGCTGGTAAACTGGTCCGAGAAATTAAACAATGAAGGAAGGTAATGTCACCGTTCCAACTAGACCAATCAAGCTGAAATATGGCGTGGAGGTAGGTTGGAGGTCATATGACACACTGCTGAAAACGTGAAACATCATCCATATGTCTATTTCTCCATCCATTGATGTGATAACTGTAATATTCAAGACCAATAATGCAGTACCTCCAAGAGGCTTTGTTAAATTTAATTTAATTCTAAACAATATTTGTAACCGGTTTAAAGGGCAATTACATCCATTTTGACATGCATGTTTGACTTTTGGATCACTTACACAATAACTAAACACAAGAATTGCGGTAAGAATATGTTACTTACGTCCAATATAACAATTTAATTACTGCATCACCAAAACACGCATGGAGATCGCCATTGTTTTGCTGGAACGCTCAGAAATTAATGCCGACAGATGTCACTTTTCGATTTGGACTCGCAGCCGATTGAGATTGCTGTATTGACTGTGAGGAACTCAAGCGTCTGGCGGCCTTAGCTGGCCGGCAGTGTAGTGGTCAGCTAAAGCCGTCAGACGCTTGAGCTCCTCACAGTCAATACAGCTATCTCAATCGGCTGTGAGTCGAAATCGAGGAGATCCGTCTGTCGGCATTAATTTCTACGCGTTCCAGCAAAACAATGGCGACCTCCGTGTCGTGTTTTGGTGATGCCGTAATTAAATTGTTATATTGACGTACGTAACGTATTCTTACCGCAATTCTTGTTTTTAGATATTGTGTAAGTGATCCAAAAGTTAAGCATGCATGTCAAAATGTATGCAATTGCCCTTTAAGCTTGAGTTTTTAAACTGCTTAAAAGTTGGCAAAGCGAAAACTTTTTTTTGGGTGTCAATTTTTGTACCTTGGAGTTTCACCAACTTCCAGTTGTACTTTTTTTGATAAAAATTTAATCTCGCTTATTATTTGTATTCGGATTTACGTTCAAGTTCAATCTCTAAAATGCTTTAGAAGTCGGCAAGTTCAAAAGCAGTTTTGGGGAAGACATTTTTGGCCGTCATTTTGGAGTTTTGCATAAAACCATGCATATGTAACCTGCTCACTATAAGTTTAAAGAATATTACTACCACATTTTGTTCGAATCAGTCCAAGCAATGGCAAATTGTTGATTTAAGTGGAATAATCTGGATTACCTTTGTGCATCGATTCGGTTTTCGTAGAGATGACATTACTTCGACCCATGTCTACTAGTGAGGCCATCTTTTTTCATCCACAACCAATCTTACAACAATCTGATGTCTACAATGTCTGATTTCTATTGTTACTGGGTGGTTACACACTAGTGTGTATCTAAGAGAAATATGCTGCACATACCGTGTCCTGCTTTAGTTTCAGAATTGCTTGATGCGTTGACTCTAAATGAATATCTTCCCCGTTCCTGGCACAAATTAAAATATCCAGTGTAGATACCATCATTTCGGGTAATGTCAGGACCTTAATCAATTAAAAAATAAAATAATTCATGTTAATAAATCTTTCGTACTATTAATTGTTACATGGTGTATCAGCTCAGTTGGGCATTCGGTCACTAGATCTGAGCAATTATCCCAGAATTTTCGGCCAGACCTGGTGAACGAAGGGACCCTGTCATACTGTGACGTCAACAAAGCCTTAGATTAAATGAAGAACACGGGTTTTCTTTGTAACTATTGAACGTGATTATCGACACTATTTCTATGAAAAATAGTCGATGTTTACCTTTGAGAATACCAATTTGCAATAACGCTATGCCGCAAGTGAAAATCAGTCAGTCACTAGAAAGCTTTTGAGTGGTCCCGACTTGCCAAGTACTGCCACAAAAGCATTTAAAACACAATATAATTTTTGGCAAACACTTCTTACATTTACATGTTAGTTACTTTAAAAAACATAGTAAAACGCTAAGCATAGCAAACACAATACTTGCTTAAAAAGACACAAGTAATGCTTGGAATAGAAATGACAACAAATGTACTGCTGGTTAGTGAGCAGCCATTCTGAACTCTATGACATCAGCTTGATTAGCTTTTAGGAAATAAAAAGGGAAATTTTCGAATTAACGTCGTTTTCAACTGCTAAGGTTATCAAATTCATGACTTGACTTATTTATTTATTGAAACTGTGTTGGTCTCTAAGCATAACTTGATCTTTTCACTGGTTCATGATGATAATTTATAATAATATATATAGGTTTGTTGCAAACGCAACCGGAGCGACAAGGCCTGGGTGGTCACTGGCTGCCGTCCAATGTTTAGTTGCTGCTACCGTAAAATAATGTGATCTTAGTTGTGGATGTGTCACTACCCTCCTCCACATGATAGTATTTGTGGCACTCAGTGACACTAACCAAAATAAACAAATACACTTGATGGCGTAACTTCTCTTCCGGTCCAGGTCAGGTATATTGGTGCGAGTTTTTAAACCACTCGAATTGTTATCATTTCAGTGTACCGTGCTAAGAGCGATGCAGTCACGTAACCCGTCAAACGTTTAAAGGACACTGAATCAGTTAAAGCTCATTACTTCTCGTTTCCACAAGCTTTATGAACTCCTGATTGAGATCATAGCTACGAAACATTTTAAAATCAAAATAAACTGTTTAAAAGTATTTTGGGCTAAAACAAATTGTTACGAACCTCACAAGTATGTAACTGCATGCGGAAAACCAAAAATAAAATCCCCCAAATCGTACATTTTTAAGCCTGCTCTCGCAGAATGGGCTCCATTAAAGATGCTGTTATTTTTACCGCTAGCAAGATGTCCGCTTGAGGCTTAGTCGCTATAGAGCAGCGTCAAGTGACGTCATATTGCTACAAGAGAGATACCTGCAAGGGGCACTAGATTGAAATGGTGGGTTAAACAACGGCACGTCTAGTCAAGCCAGTGCTATGAGAGTGGCTTTCGTAGGCTTAAAAAACCGTTGTTTTCTCCAATCCCTTATGCTGCTTAGGTTGTAATTGGAAAATAAAGATTCCACTTGCTTAAAAATATCAGCAACTGCCAACAAATCGACAAAAATCGCGCGTTTTAGGCCTAAGAAATCCAGTCTAATAGCATTGGCTTCAGTAAGACACTCTTCTGTTCCCCCACCAGTGCACCTTGCAGCTAACCCAGTAACTGGCTCCACCATAGAGTTATATACAATAGTACTACGTCGTGTCACTGCCCTATAGGCGATGGTTAATGTTTCGCCTTATTGATGCTTTGATGCTGCTCTGTGTTGAAATAAATTGCGGCTGAAAAACGAGTTGAAAGACGGAAGTGTTCATCACATCTTCGCTGAAGGGAAAGGGAAGAAAGGCAAGGAAGGAAAGACAGCTAGGTTGTAACTGTCCTATCACCGGTAGTATTATGTTATGTAGGGGGCAATGTGGCCTGATGGTTAGCATGACCGTCTCCAGAGCCAGAGGTCCCGGGTTCGAATCCGGCATCAGCCACCCCTGGCATTTTCGGGCAGAGAAGGGCCCTGTGATGTCTCGTGCTCGTGTCGATTGTGGCATGTAAAAGAACCTAGGATTTCCGATATGATTTATCTAGCAAAATTGACCCTCTCTCCTCCTGGTGCCATGGCTGACGCTGGGTGCACGTCAAAAAACGTATTATGTTACGTACTCAGGTTTTTATGTTCGATATAACATACCATTCTTGTATAAATATGATAATTTTTACTATCCAACCGTTGTGGGCAAGTTTTGCTGTTTTTGATATACAAGTGTATGCAAAACTTGTACCTTTTTTACTCTTTTTTAATACGCAGTTTGTATGCACACATTGTCATGGTCCCGTTGTTTTTATATCAGTGGAAACTGTATTGATGGTTTGCAAGTTTCATTAGAAATATTATTGTGTTTATTCGTTATACTGCAATTATTGTGACTATTATTATTTTCATTTATGTTTGCATTGAAGTGGAAGAGTTGTTCTTTTGTTTAACTGCTTCTTTATGCAACGGTTGGTTATGGTGTTTTGACACAAATATATGCAATTACACATGTAAGTTATTACGCACAAGTTATACAAGCAAATTCACACGCAAATTACACATGCAAGTTAATGCTTGAATTAACGCTCAGCCAGTTGTTTTTCTCTCCTCTTTTATTTTATGTTTTTAATATATGTACATGTGTGAGAGAACGATGATGCTAGGACACATCGGCAATACGGCAGAGGATCGCAAGTCTATTCGTAAACTATTCTCTACTAGAATTGAGTGCCTCACCCTCTCGTCGTTGATTCTACAAATTATAACTTCTGTCGTGAGTTTAGGCCTATTGATTTAGTGTCAAACGTTAAGAAGCTGTAGACAATAATACAAGTTTATAGAAGAGCCCAATTTTAAAGTATGATCAAGTAGTTGTAGACATTATAGTGTCCGCGGCCTATCTTGAGTTTTCCGCAGAACGAACACAGATGATCGATTGTACGTTTTCAGTAGCAGAGCACCTTGTTGATATCCAAGACGGTTATAAAAACAATGGCGGTCGTCGATTAAAGTCGCCTCCTCCAGGAAAACGTAGCCATTCACAAAATACTTGCAGGACTCAAGATACACCGCGCACACAATAATACAATTTTAGAGAACAGTCCACTTTTAACGTATGATCATGGTAAGAACGTATCACTGGATTGTACAGTAGCAAATTACATCTCACCTTACTATGTATAAAACGTGGGCATATCAAGGTATTTGCACTATTGGTAAACACTGATACTTACCAACTTCAGTCGTGAAGAATATTGGAAAACGTTTTTGTAACACATTCGTCGTATGTAGGTTTCTTTGCATGCATTTACAAATAAAATAACGAAGAAAAAAATGGATTGAAATGTGTTTGTTTGTATTTGCAACAAAAGAATCGAGTATCGAGCCGAGTTCGAGTATTTGGTCAGCACTCTTATTTTGCAAGTGGCTTTTTTATTTGTTAGTGTAATAACAACTAAGATGCTGCTTAATGGACTGTGCGAGTCAAGTCTACAACTAGTTTTCCAGTTTTTAGGATATATCTTTAAAATGGTTTGAGCTAGAGGCTCTTAATGTGCACCACCGGAAAGCTCTCGTCGAGACGATGAATTTGGTATATTAGAACGTCAAAATCGGTCAAAAATTGGCGAAGTTATCGCATTTTCACCGGATTAGAGTTTGGTTGGGTTATATCGAGTCGAGTTTGAGCAGATAGAAAACTCGACTCGACTCGAAACTTTCGAGGCTCGCACACCCCTATCTGGTAGCGCAGTGCTCTCATACATGGTTATAGCATCGTGTGCTAGTTGAATATATACATTTTATAAGTGATTACAGGTATATATGCATGTAATAATTGGCTATAGGAGGATCTAATTTTAGGCGATGCTCAATTTAGTGAATATAGCCATCAGTGGCTCAGTGTCCTACAATAGTTCAGTAGGCCACCATTTTTTATTGGGCTGGTCTAGTGCACATGCACAGGTCCATGGTCAATCGTGGGGCTGGCATTGTAGGGTGCTCGAGGCTCCAGTTTGGTGCACTAGAGATCAAGGGTTTGGACCATCCAATAGTGGACTATACGTTGCCATATTTTTATTAGGCTGGTCTAGATTCTTACGTATAGACATCAATGGTATAATCCTGCTCCGCCATCGAAACTAGACACTAAAACTGCTGTGGAGCACTATCGTCTATCATTACAAAGTAGCAAACCAAATCCAAAATCGTGCCTCTATACCAGAAGTGCCCCAGTTACATTGTGGTATGGTACACTCGCCTGTTCTGCCATAATACAGTGGTGTACGGTACGCTTTATTACTACCGTTAGTAGGAGAGTCCATACCAAGGTAAGTCTTTAGATCCCTACTTGTTAAAACACCTGGAAATCATGGAACTGTCAGGGAAATATGGAATTGAAAAGGTGCATGCAGCAGACTATGGAGTGGCAAAAGTGTAGGTTAGCGATAAAATGGAAAACAAATACACTATGGAAGAATAGAGCAGTGACACGACCTAGTATTATTGTATACTAGCGGAGTTGCTCGCTCATTCCGTGTCGTCTCACTCCCCTTCCCTCCCCCCCCCGGTCTTGCCCTCCCCCCCCTCATTAAGTTGCCGTTCGGTCGGTAGATGGCATCGTATGTTCGCGCTGCTGGACGTTGCGTTCTGGGCGCAGCTACTATCTCAGCGGGCCTTGGCTGCTACTCTTATAATTTGCCGTTCCGTCGGTAGATGGCATCGTATGTCCTGCTGGCTGCGCAGCAGATGCAGATGACTGCTTCGTATGTCCTGCTTGCTGCTGCTGCTGGCTGCTTCTGGCTGCCTTGCGGATTTTGTGTAATTATACATATAGATAACTCTATGCTGGAGCCTTAATGGGTTAGCTGAAAGGGGCACTCCAGAGAGAAACAGAAGGGCGTCATACTGAAGCCGATGCTGTGAAGAGTGATTTTTTAGACCTAAAACGCGCGATTTTTGTTGTTGGAGAAAACAACGTTATTTTAAGCCTGAGAAATCCGCTCTTCCATAGTTTTTCCCTCAATTTTTATGTAGTGCACCTTGTAGTTATGCCCTCCAAAACCCATACTGGTGCCAATATGGCGGCAAATGTCACTGCTCTATAGTAAGATTTTATGTTGGTTAATTTACACCTATAAGCTAACGGCTATGTATGTGTATACCTGCTCCGTTGTCTTGTAACTTTAGCCATTTAATGCTCCCATTTGGGTAAGTAACTAAAGCGTCCACCACAGCATTGGCAACAGGGAAATCGTCCAAAGATAGGTGAGCATAAACGAATAATGGGTCAGCTATTAGGTTGACCTGTAAGAGAATAAAAACATATATTAATGACTCTTACTAAGCATGGAACGTAGAACCCCCCAACGGCCAATTCAGACTGCAACGACATCTATGAGTCAATCGACTTGGCTGTGCCAGC
Organism: Lithobius niger; assembly: GCA_023313725.1. Classification (NCBI taxonomy): domain Eukaryota; kingdom Metazoa; phylum Arthropoda; class Chilopoda; order Lithobiomorpha; family Lithobiidae; genus Lithobius; species Lithobius niger. The sequence goes on along the minus strand of JAHWFP010245516.1, from coordinate 15,079 downwards.
CAATCTTCTGCAAGCGCAAATATAAAGTCAGCAATGGGAGCAGAATCAATTGAATTGCCACACCTGCTGCTATGAGACGATGTTACATCGCAATGTTCCTGATGGCGGTTACCCGTTTTGCTGAATCCCATTTTACCGAATTTGGAAAAAATAAAGCCCTGCTTAATGTTCGGCAAAGAGGGAAGTCCCGTAATGCTGAATCCCAATTTTGCATAATCACAATATTCTTCAAAAATTTAAAATTGGAGAAGTAACCAAGCATTTCAATTTGGAAGAAAATCGTGATCATTTGCAATTTCTGATTTTATAACCAATAGTAACCAATACGAATAGAATCACTTATAGATACTTGAAGGAAAGACGAAAACAATTGCCAAACAGCAAAAACCATACACTAGAAATAACGTAGTACATAAACCCCCCCCCCCCCCCTTCATGCACTTACCGTACGTTTCGTCCGAGTGGCATGACCCGGATGCGAACCGGCTCACGTTCGAATCCGGGTCATGCCCCTCGGACGAAACGTAAGTGCATAAAAATGGCTTACTGTACTACGATATTTCTAGTGTATGGTTTCTGCAGTTTCGCTTTTTTTTCTTCAATCCTTTATACAATTTACAGCGATTTGTGTTTATATATTTATAAATACTTAATTTGTATGCCAGAACACACTTGTTTAACCAGAGTAAGTGTGGTAGTGTGAGTGAGGCAGGCAACTAGGAAACATTTTTTTCGGCGAAACGCAATTCGGAGAAGCGTGAATTCCTCTTTTGCCAAAAATTAAGATACTAATTAAAATTCAGCAAAACGGGATTCGGGTATACACCTCTCTGACTGTTCAATTTTTAATAACTCAGTTCCATTTAGTTGTGCATAATTATTGTATTACTGAGTCCGTTAATCCTTTCTCTCCCCCCCCCCCTCATATTTATGCATAAATTAAGACTGCAAAACCTCGGGTGGACAACACGTAGGCGTTCCTGTAGAAGCTAGAGGCGTGTCACATTTCGCTTAACCGCAGTACAGTAAAGCCAGCCGAAGACTGCTCTTTACCAAACGATAACAACTGGTGGGCTAAAATTTGTGTTTATTTACTGGTTAAAATAATAATAACGAAGAAAAGTGCTCTGTAGAAGCCATAAAATTCCATAATTGGATTAAAATTCGTCACTCTCAGGGGCTGAACTGGTTATCTTTTCCCCACCACCAATAAATACTCTTAAAATCCACTAAACCAGATGGCTGCCCGCTTCCCCCACCCTGGAAAAAAATTTCCTTCTGGATTTGCTACTGATCTTTGCCTGATTTAGCACTCACTTGCATTCGATCATTGTCGGTCATAGCAATTCACATTTTTCGTCAGCGGACTGACGTCAGTGACCAAACGACTGATTAATGGCTGAGAAGTCGCTGCAAACTCGTTAGAAGATAATGCAAGATGGAGGCAAAACACGATTGTGAAGCTAGCTTCGATTAATGCTATTTGTGAACGTTATACTTCGTGAACATCTCTCCTACAAGATGATTGTAAACAACAGCTTAAAAATGATGGCACATTGAGCAGTACGCTGGTGACATAATTTATCAAGTAAACTATGTAGGCCTATAAGCTTTCATTAATGTTGCTGATCCACTCTAGGTTGGTAGCTGGTTTGTCAAGTTAAGATACACGATATTATCCCCTATCTCATCAAAACTTTTCGGAGTCTTTACCAGCAGCAAAACAATAAAAAAAAAAAAGATGGAGACATGGTGTGACACATGGATGAAAGGAAGGGATGCGAGACTTGGCGATCAGTTCTAAATAAGCGACTCCTGAAAAAATAATCTTAAAAAAAATGGTCAAAATCTCAGCGTCAAAAATACCTGGAACAAAAAACGACGTGAAAATGATTCCCTTAAAACATGTTATTCCCAGAAAAAAAAACCGTTGAAAAATAGGCGCTGAACAATATACATATCTATACTTTCCCTTATACGTTACAACATTCGCTGCAATCTGGTAAAGTAGTAAGTAACCTAAAAAACCGCAACAGGCCAAGTTTTTTTTTTTTTTTATTCCAAGCAATCCATATTTACAGAGTTTACCACCAGTAGTTTCAGCGATTTTTTTTTACAAGATTTGAGTTTCGTAGATTTTGTTTCATCCATGGGATTTATTTTCACGAGTATTTTTGGTGGAAGTTCGTTTCCCGAGGATTTTTTTTAACGTTACAAACACATTTTTTTCTCTGGCATTTGTTTTCTGTCTTTCTCTCCTGCCCGCAGCTTTTTTGCCTGGACAAATTATTTACTCCATGCTTGCGGGACCTTGCCCAATGTACGACACTTTTATATAGTATTGCGTAGTTTTCTTTTACTGCTATACTTACTTTTTTATTGTCATTGCTCAACCAAGATGCAATAACCACTGTTGAGGAAGTATCCTCTTCTAATTCACCAACAATTCGAATCCATACATTTCCATGTTCCGTTAAAGTTCCATTAATTTTCATTAGGCTGCCGTCTTTCTAGGGTAGAAAATATGAACTAGATAAATTTTAGCGTGAGACAAACACTAAAAAAAAAATGCAGATTCATGTCTCTTCATAAGACAAACCCACATTAAATCAAACGGCATTTTGTCTTGAGGGGTTAAGTTTAGTGATTCTTTTAAATCTGTGCAGTAGGAAACCTTGGAAATCAATTAAATCAATATACATAAATCACTGTAAGTCATACAGGAGAGGAGGAAACGCAGTAGGGCAACAGAGAAAAAACACTTTAGATTGCTAAGATTCGGTGACCCTTATTACGGGCTTATATTTCAGTGAGGTGATTTATAACAAAGAACACGCTAAGATACCTACACAGTCGGAACCGGAACACCATTAGTCAGACTGCAGTGCTATTAATGAAAGAGGGAATAATCACAAAGGAAAAACTGCAATAAACAGTTAGATCAGTATGCAAAAAAAAATCGTAAGGGAGAAATAAATAAATAAAGTGTATTCCATCTGAAAGAAACTCATGTCTGTAAAAGCTCACCATCGAATTTTCGCTATTTTTGTGAATGATTTGTCGCTCCTAAGCTATTGTGCTTCCGTTACTCCTGTAAGAATTCCACACGCACAATTCTAGATCTGGAAATTTCCACCTTTGGAAATGCTGTGTTTAATAATAATGAGGTTAGTTTTATAAATACAGAAGCGTACTTTATTGGCAATAATTACCGTTGTATGCAATTGGTATGAGCTCCTTCAAGAAACGTGTGGGTCCAATGAACACAAGTGGTTGAGTGACAAAGTAGTGAGCAATGGCTTCCTGCCAGCACTCCCTTATATGTTTTATCGTAAGGCAAAAGTGGTTACACATCGGGTTACAGAAAAGGCCCTGGTGGCCAGCAAGAATAATCATGATTCTATGCATGATAGATTGAAAGTAAGACGAAACTAGAAGATAATCGTGATTCTGTCACCCACACAAGCGATATCGTACAGGTAGGGTTGCCTCCTCCTACCCCACGAGTATAATCTGCTTACTTAAAGACCTGTTGACATTTGGAAGAAAGTTTTTTTTTATTAACTAAACTGTAATCAAGCAATTTAAACTAATTTATAGTTCTATAATCTACTTGACAAACTGAAGTAAACCCAACAGTTTGCTGTTTAATAAATAATGTTTATTTTCTATTCTAAGAACTGCTGTGTATTAGAGGAAAACTTTCCAAGGAGCACCAGTCCCCTTGGCTTAATCGTTTATATTCCTCGCCATGCTATAATGTCACAACTTTTTAACTCATCATACCATTGGACTTGCCGTTACTTTGCAGTATATTGTACTCAGGTCTTCAGGTTGGAAACATGATTCTGGCGACAAGATTGTCACACCATTTTTCATCAGCTGTGTGATATTAGATGATGCTTTCATCTGGATATGGTAAGTGTTTATTTTGGCTTCTAAAGGAATTTCAAATTCAAAAGCCGAGTTTGTTTCTTTGCCGCCTTCTGCTTTGGTTTCGTTCTCGAATTCGTATATCTGCAAAGAGAATCATTACGGTGAATTTACTCCACAAAACGTTGTAAGGTAGAATTTCGTTACAAGTCACAGCATGCTGTTTTGTAAAGGCCAAATAAAATTAATTATACAAGCCTGAATTGCAATACATATTGGGTATTTGTAAGCACTTACAGTAAATCACCCCCCCCCCCCAAGACAAACTGAACGTTTCCTACAATATAGGGCTAGAGGTTGTGTAATTGTGCCAAAGGCAAGTGTTCACCCACAGTGACAACAAACCCTTTATTGAAGTTTTTGCTTTCTGATTACAATTTTTTTTTCAAAAATCTTAACCTGGACAGGTATAGATGTTTATGGCTGGACCAACTGCCCGTATAATCATGCTAAGGAGAGATTTTCTAGTCAATCTGATTTCAGCTAGCCGGTGCGAAGGGTTCTTTTGGTTTTCAAATCATTCTATGACTGATGGAAAAATTTGGCCTAAGTCGGCTTTCCGAGCATGCGAGGGAAAAAACAGTCCAGAAATAAACTCTGTTCCCCTATACATTCCTTGGCAGTATTAAGAAAGTTCATGCCAGTGAACTATCTTGCCTGACCTACAACAATAATAGGGTGGTAGACAAAATGGCCGCCACGAGTGGCCCATTTCATTTTTGCGAGGTCTGTTCAGCAATAGCCAAGCAAATTGCATCTGTGAATTTTTGAACAGTGAGTGCCGCCATCTACTACCAAATAGCGGTAAATGAAAAAAAAAACTTAGTAATTCACTAACATAATCCCAGTAATCACCTGGAAAATAGCTTACACGTACAGATACATGAATTTTCCGTATAGAGCAGTGACATTTGCCGCCATATTGGCACCAGTATGGGTTTTGGAGAACATAACTACAAGGTGCACTACATAAAAATGGAGGGGAAAACAACGGAAGAGCGGATTTCTTAGGCTTAAAATAACGTTGTTTTCTCCAACAACAAAAATCGCGTGTTTTGGGTCTAAGAAATCACTCTTCACAGCATCGGTTTCACTATGAAGCCCTTCAGTTTCCTTCAGAAGTGCCCCTTGCAGCTAACCCATTAAGGCTCCAGCATAGAGTTATATACAATAATACTACGTCGTGTCATTGCTCTATAGCCTTTTGCCGCAAAGCTGTTAAATTTCTCAACTGCACATTGCTCTTCAGTAAATGGCGACATGTTCGTTTATTCAGAAAGTGTTTTAAGGAAGTTTTGCAGCATTCTTTTGTACTGAAGGTATTATTGCCATCAGTTGACAGAAAGCGGCAGCAAGACAAATCAATTGTCTCGGTGGCACTTTCGGCAGCCATATTGTCTAACCCAGTCTCGTATGCTATTTTTCATACAAGATCCGGCTGGTACTGTAGCACAGCCCTGGAAACATTTCCGTATTTTCCATTCTTATATGTAGATGTGGTTGTCAAACACTTGACAAGCTCTAAACCGGACTGGCTTCAGCAAATTAAAAAGCAGAAACTACTTCTTGTTTGGGGCTCAATTCTACTTAATGTTAGACACCCATATTTAGGCCTATCAATTGTTGATCACTTGAAATCAAATCAGTACGCCATTTGTGCCTGAAATAAAAACACATAAATAAATCCACAACCATTGATACGACTGAATATCAAAACTACCGGCGATTCTTCTGATTGAAAAGCAGTTGATATTTTCGCCCCCGGGTCCTCTAATTTTTGAAAGTTGAAAAGTTCCTTGAAGACGATTTAGCAGGTATGTGACATTGGACACCAAACTCCAGAAAAAAATCCATCCTCCCCCAATCCCCTTCCACTGTCCACATTCAACTAGGTGAGCCTTCGACTTCGTTTCAGGAAGTGGCAAGTTGCTACCCTAGCTTTAAGACGTTTCTGCGCACTAATTTTAACCAATCGGGGTACAGATGGAGCTAAAGCGAAGATGGAAATCGTTGTAAGGTGGAGTTTTCGAAGAGCTTTGACGTCTTACGTCGACGTGAGAAGGTAGTTTGAAGTAAAGAGAATCGAAAGTGGTTTGAGGGGACTAAATGGACCTTCGTAAATCACTCTTAAATCAACCTGGACTCTTAAAAGGACATACCCTCTCCCCGTTTTCGCACATCCTGCAAATAAATAGCTTTTGCAACATGTGCATGTGTTTGAGTTAATGCAAAACCGTTCGTACGAGAGCGAAAAAATAACAAAATTAAAGAGTTTGCAACATTTTCGTACGTTTGAACAAAACTGAGTCACGTGGGGAAATTTTAAATAAGTCATTTAAACCAAATGTCTTAAGTTGCAACATTGTACGTTACTACGGAAACAATACGGTCGCCATCTCGCAGAGTTTGCTGCAGTTCTTACTCGGGCACTGCTCCTGGCGTTTAAGGGATCATCCCAGATGGCACTTGGAGCAGTGAATTTTAACGAAACACGGTGTACACCCTCGTTACACTCGAGTGATACTGAATAATTTTGGGGAGTGGAGCGCAATTATTACTCTTCAGCAACTTGCTTGGCTGAAAAAGTGTGTGTTGGGGGTAGGGGGGAGATCGCAGTTGAAAAAATGTGTCAGTAAGAAAAATAAATAGACATAAATATTAAGGAAAATTGAAAAAAAGCCAACAGTGTATGATTTGTCTTCCCTCTCCATTTCTATGGCCGAGTGAATTCGGTCGAATGGAGCCCGGGTCACGGTTGTGACCTTAATAACGGGTTCAGTGAGTGATCTTTATTCCAGTAGAGGATGTGGCCATAGCGATTAAGGCGCTATGCAAGTCATCTGGGGGGCGAACTGGGCAGCCGGTTCGAATCCGGGTCATGCCACTCCGACGAAACGTAAGTGCATAAAGGTGCTTTACTGAACTACGTTATTTCTAGTGTAGATTTTCGCTGTTGGCTTATTTTCAATTTTTCTTTTCAGTAAGAAAAAAAACCCAGAAATTACTGGAGGTACGGCTTCGAAACTAGGGTAGGAGGGAGTTAGTAGAGAAAAAGAGCAAAATCGTATCCAGTGTTCATAACATTTCCTTCCCAGTATTTTGTCTTAGATACGCTCCTACCACACATTTGTTATTTATCTAGGTAATTTTAAAATTTCCCAACCTTCTTCTTTGACGTACCGTAACAAACAGTTCCCCATCAGCATTGCTGTAGTCAAAAAGTGCGTCCCAGATCCCGGAACCACGTTCTGTGGCATTCCTGGCCAGCATCCAGTACGAGCGTCCATACGTTTCTTCAGATAAGCTTTCCAATCTACCATCCACTTCATTGTTTACACCAACAGTCAACACACGAACGCCATCAGCATGTAATTGTTCGGCTAAATCGACCACGGACGACGCCGATGATGTGGGAGCGAGCACGTCCCCCAGATCGGTGACTATCACCAAAGTGTGGTCGCATGTCTCATCTGCCTGGACCGCCTGTTTGGAATAGCAAATAAACAATAGTCAGAAGAGGGGGTGAAAAAAAGGAGGGAGCTATTTCTTCAAAAAGCACAATGACGCAGTTTGTATTTCCAAACCTGGATCTCATTATCAAACCTAAGTTTTCCGGAATGAAATACTGCTATAGAGCAGTGACATTTGCCGCCATATTGGCACCAGTATGGGTTTTGGAGGGCATAACTACAAGGTGCACTACATAAAAATGGAGGGAAAAACAACGGAAGAGCGGATTTCTTAGGCTAAAAATAACGTTGTTTTCTCCAACAACAAAAATCGCGCGTTTTAGGTCTAAGAAATCACTCTTCACAGCATCGGCTTCACAGTATGACGGCCTTCTGTTTCTCTCTTCAGTGCCCCTTGCAGCTAACCCATTAAGGCTCCAGCATAGAGTTATATACAATAATACTACGTCGTGTCACTGCTCTATAGCATTAACCGCGGTTTTCGGGTTTCCAAAATTTGCCAAATTGTAAAGTAGTCCAAATCAAAACAAACAAATCAGGATAAAACAACATTTTATACATTTTATACTCTGCATACATTGCGGTTGTTTCTTAGTTGGTGCCCAAGTTGTAGCAACACAAAAAAGAACTCATTTACGGTGAGGTTTAAGGTAAGGTTTTACTGATCCGTGTAAGGTGTGTTAAGGTTTCACTTTCAGGTAAGATTTTACTGATCCGAAGTAAAAAACAGGAAAGGAGCACGAATTAACGTTCCTGTAAAGTTTCAGATACAACAATGTTGCTGCACTGTTTAGTCCACGTGAAATCTTACTGCCGTATTCAAACGTTTTTATCATTTTTACTTTTGTACAAGATAGGTCAGCTAATGATTGGTGCCTTGTACTATGGCAAAACGACATCGCTCTGAAATCATTAAAAACGTCTTAGCGTGAAAAGAAGAAATGCAACGGAGCAAACGTTGTAGACAGCTAAAAATGACAACTGAACATTGATTACGACGGGGGAAAAAATTAAATTTCAGGCCTGGAAACGTGCCAGAAAATCTTGAAAAATGGTGCATGTATCATCAGTATGGCAATGAATAGAAAGGACACGACATGCCTGACTGAAAAAATTAGTCCAGAAAGTAGGGAAGTGTGTGAGACGTGTGTATGGGTATGAGTGTATCTATCTTTCGTTAATTCCAAGCCAATCGGCATTGACCCCCTACCAATATATAAAAATACAATATAGTCAATAATCTAAACACAACGATACGAAAGCCATATGTTATTCTTTGTTTGTTTAGGAATCCAGGTTTATGAAAGTTGGGCTTTGGTTTTATTATTGTGTCTAAAGGTTGAATACAGCAATAAGGTTTCACGTGGACTAAACAGTACAGCAACATTGTGGTATCTAAAACCTTACAGGAAAGTTTATTCATGTTCCTTTTCTGTTTTGACTTCAGATTAGTTAAGCCTCACCTTAGAGTTCTTTTTTTGTATTTTAATTTGTGAGACTTCGGCATACCAAGTTGGTCAACCAGCACTGAATTTCGTTAGGTTTGCTCAGAAGACAGCTGGAATCCCTCACTATTATCAAGAATAAAGGCAGACTTCTTAATTTACACCGAAAAATTATCCTCATCATGCAAAATGGCAGCATCTGCCGGCAAACATCCACCAACTGCAAGAATGACTTTCTTTCCCGTTCCCCTACCCAAGTGACTTTGTGTGCCTTGGTGGCTGGGGTTGGGGCTTAATTTTTCCAGTGTGAGTTCGAGTGTGTATCACGGTGGGCCTTAGGTTGAGTTCTTTTTGCATTTCCAGGCCTGCGGGGCGCACTGCACTTTGCAAATGGTGGCTATCGATGTCACTCGGGCTGACTGAACTGGTATGCATGTGTACTTTTAGGTACATTTCTTGTTCTTTGTTTACGTGACTTGGTAGTAATCACTTGTTACATGATTTTCTTAGGTTTCGTACTTTTAATTGTTGTCAAATTAAAGTCTTTATTAAGATCAGTTAAACATAGATTTGTACGGCTAAATAGGTACCCTCTGACGAGGCAAACCTCACAAGGCCTGGCAACAACGAATTTAAATTTGCAGTGCTTGCATAATTTTGCACCTTGTTCGCAAAACCCAAAACAAGGTGCAAAATTATGTAAGCCCTAAAAATTTAAATTCGTTGTTACCACGCCTTGTGAGTTTTGCCTCGTCACCAAGTACCTATTTTACCTTAATCCTTTCACTCGCAAATTACATTTCGCTGGAATTGTAGCAAACTCTGTGTTTTCTGGTTAAAAACTATGCTGTGTACCCGGATCGCATCTTTATTTAATTAAAGAAATTATCAAAAACAAAATGCTGGAACGATACTGGCCTGTGTAATATTCTGGATAGTGCAGTCAAAAGATGGACAATTTTCTCCGTTCAGGGCGTCTGCTTTAAATGTTGCTGAATTATTTGTCCCATTTTCCGCTGCAGTACTCTTCCGGTACAGCTTATTCAAAATGGCTTCGACTTCAGAAGCAGTTGTTTTCTTGTCAGCGTTAACGTTAATTTGCTCCGTGTCTTGTCCCAAATTCTGATCCGAGTTTGAGTAAAACGAAACATTCATGTTTTCGTCGGCCAAACTGTAGATGTAGCTAAGGATGGCTTCTTTCGTCTGTTGGAATACCTGCAAATACAAACTAAAAATCGTCGCATCAATTGCACACTAACCGTTTAGCAAATAAACATTTAATTGTAGAGCGCATTGTTTAAAGCCTAACCACCCAAAACCAAAACTGGTAGAAAAACCCTCCAAGTTTCCAAAAACGATCGGCCTTTGAAGGTAGTGATATCAGTCACCCAGGGAAACGCCGCCAAGGTCAATTGTATTAGCGAACCGACTAGTAGTTCGAAAGTTAAATGAAAGTTGAAGATTGCTACTCGCTGTAGCAATCTTCAAGTTTTCATTTAACGTCCAGAGTATTATTGGGTGCGATTAACTTGGCTAATAGGATTGACCTTGGCGGACTTTCCCTGGGTGAATGATATCACTACCTTCAAAGGCCGATCGTTTTAATAAACTTGGCGGGTTTTTATACCAGTTTTGGTTTTGAGTGGATATCACAACTTTCATAGGACTGTGAACGTACATAAGGTTACACCATTTTACCTTCATCTGTACCTTTATTTCTATAAATTTTCACATTTATAATTTTCTAATTTACCATTGCGAATTATGTGTTAGATTAGCCCAATTGACACGACTTAGTTTATTGTATGACCATTCTTCACATGCTCTAGTTGCTTCAATCTCATTTTTGCAGACACTAGCCAACAATCGCTGATTTCGTGCGCTTCGCTCACTCAATCAGCGCCTCCTCTTCAGTTGTTTTGTTTATCCCTGCACCATTCCTTTAATTTTTCAAGATTTCGTTCACATTTAGTCACGCAGAAACCCCCCAAGGTCGCTGTTAATAAAACAGAAGAACGCGAAGCATTTTATTTTTGGGCTATTAACAAAAACCCGTTAGCTCATGGATGCTCGTATTGTTGCGTAACCATCATCTAACGTGCGTCCCTTTATTCGCCATTACGCCATCCACGGCAACGGTAATGTTTCCTTATTTTGTCCTTCGTTGCAGTTCAGTTTTTTTTCGTTCAGGCTTTCACAATAAATCTAAGGACCAGTGTTGATTGTTCAAGCCATTGTAGCTTGAAATCTTTGGTTGTAGGCTAACTTGGAAAAGAAACGAAATTTAAATTCGCTGGTGACGAATTTCAAAACCCTCCCGACGCATTTGTCCTGACTCCTACAACCCCCAAACCAACAAAAGAACCATCCTCAGATCACCATGCATCCGTGTGCAAAAGTTAACATGGGGCCAGCGTTACTAGCTAGTTACTAGTTACTAGCTAGTCAGTAACATAAAAACAATGTTATTGACTCATCTTTCTCTCTATGAATGGTGGACACTCAGCCTTTAATTTTTATTTTTTCTTTATCCCTGCACCTTCCCCTTACATTTACCACAATTTGAAAGATTTCTGTCGCATTGGTCTTTATCCTCAACATGCCAAAATATGCTTTCAGTTGCTTACAGTTAACAGACACATGTCTGCTAGTGAGGCCACCTTTTTATCATTAACAATCAATTTTTTAACAATCGGATGTCCACTGTTACTTGGCGGCGACACACTAGTGTGTGTGTAGATCAGTTATTACTATGGTATTAGTATATCATGGTATTAGCTATCAGTTATTACTATGGTATTATTATTACAATGGTAGTAACTGATGTCAACAATAGTAAGGGAGTAGTTTTAACATTGAAACTTTACTATTGCTGGTGACAGTCAACTGAAAACGATCGCTTCTCTTGTAATTCTATCTTGGTAACATGTTATCTACACCGGCTTGTCTTTTAAATAATATTGTTTTGTTACTTGCTGTCTCCACCATGAAATAAACCCGGACTACTTGCTGTAATTTGTCGGCTAATTCCTAGAAGATGATGGCTTCATTCACGAAATTAAAAACTCATCACGGCTTTTAAAGCCCATCTTGGTATGGCAGGTGCCAGTGTTTTTATTGGTAAATATTACCTCCAGAGCTAGAAAGTGAACAGTATGAATAAAGGGCAACTTCGACAATTTCACGCAAGTTGCGTGAATTTGCATGCAATTTTCACTTTCAATTCTTGATCCTAATTTGCACTTTTTAAAGAGTAAATTTTTGACATTTTAACCCTGGGTTCAGACCCTTCTTTCTTTCAAAAGTTCTTAACATTTTCAGGTTCACCCGAAGCTGTTTTACAAGTAGTTTAACAGCACTGAATATCGTTGCACAGTTTATAAAAAACTGAATTACAATGAGTTATTAGCAAACGAATGATTATTTGCTGTCTCTTAATGTGTTTCTACAAATTCAATGGAATTTTCAATTGGACTCAATGGCAAGTCTGGGGTTATTTCAAATTCCTTTTTTATTCCCTGATTTGCGAAAAGATTTTTGTGCTCCATTAAAGTTTTCATAAGAATATCACTTTGCATCGCTATCTGCAGTAACAATATTCCATTCAGCAGATATGATTTGGGTGCCAGGTACAAAGCTGCAATATCAAGCTTCTCAGCAACGTGGCGATCGTACTGCTTCCTTCATCAACAAATGAAAGAACATAATTCTACACATTTTCATAATTCTGGCAGTGCTTACATAATTTACACTCAGAAAATATTGTACTTCTTCGTCACATCCAAAATTCTATTCTGATGTATAATAACCTGTGTACATTTTTACATACTTTATGGGCATAAGCAAAACAGTACCTTGTACAATTTGTACGTCCGAAACGAAGGGTTAACACGTCCTTAGCCTTAGTAAGATAATAGCTGCAAAACCAAAAGGGGCGTCGGACTAAAGTCTAACCTGTAAATCGTGTAATGGGGTAATTGTCTAATATCTGCCTGAATTTTTAAAAATCTAGAAAACTCATCTAAACGGAATATCATATAATGGATAATCATGTAATGGATAAACGTCTAACTGGGCAATACTATACCTGCGGTTTCAGGTGTTATATGTATAGCCGCAGCAAGCGAGGCAGGGACATTAGACGATTTTTCATTAGACGAATTCCGTGTAGACGATTTTCAGTTATACTGTTATACTGCATACGTTCTTCCAATCATGCGATTTTCCAGTTAGACGATTACCTCTCGCCCCAATCAAAATACAATATTTTGAAATAATTTTGGGTCACACTAAATAATTCATAACTAATCTCGTACACTGTAATAGCACATCTTAAAGAAAACGTTTGAATTGGTGCATTAGTCTAATGGAAGATGTGATCATGGGGACGATGCTAGATGGACGGCCCCAGAAGAGGGGCGCCCTGGCAGGTTTTGTACAAAATCTTAGTCAGGATAATCGATAGTTGTACATTTCTCTCAATTACTTTTATCATAAAAGCTGCCTCATGCTTCACACAATCTTTTCTAAATTCGTAATATCACTAGGGATTTCGAAAAATGTTTTTAAAATGTTTTTAATGTTTGTTTGGAGGTAGGTTCACCTATCTTCACTTTTTTTTTTAGATTTCCAGGTTTTCCCATGTTTTGCAGGGTTGGCAGAACACTGGCAACCCGTCACCAGGGTGCCAATGAACGAAGAGTACTCTCCCCTACCAAGTTTGTTGGTTCCATTTAATGGGACCCCTGGCCTGCCTTATAACATTCCGCGTGCCAAATTACAGCTACGCGCAGATCGTCATCCGAGCAATTACAGTGCCAAGGTCGGCTGGGGTGGTAGCTGCGTTCCTCGCATAGCTGCTGTCTCGGTTGGCTTTGTGAATAGTACACGAGACAGAATCAAGTCAACGCTTGTGTCGTCACAAACCGGAATGATTCTCATATTTTAAAATCACAATTTATAATTTTCTAGGCTAGTGTCTCATAATTTTGCTTCGGCGATCTATTGGAATAATTAAATTTAATATTTATCGCATTAGTCTATTAGATTTTAGATCTCATGGTAATTATTAGAAAATTAGTAGATGTACACACAGAGATGAAACGTCATAATTATTGTATGCGCACAATGCATCATATAGTGACGGGTCGTTCTTAAATATAGTTAACAATATTCGACCGAAAATCTCCTAGACGCCACATTTTAAAACGGTTTTTTTAGCAAGGGAAAAGAAATAGACCTTTGGGGCCGTACATGATGTGGTGGATCGAGAAAAATGGCGCTGGGAGGTATATCCCTTTAACCTTCTTGATGTAGGACGAAGCGGTACCAGAGTTACAGATATTGCTCAGCCACATCAGAGGCAAGGGAAATGTGCTTATTGATATGTATTCCAACTATGGTTTTCGTTATCACGGTGGAAACTTATGGTCTGGGGTTTTTCTACACCTATTTTTTTAAAAGAAAAGGTGACATGATCTGGGAAAATCAGAAGGGAACAGAAAATCCGAGATGGTCTGACACTGGGCATTTTGTGCTGAACCCCCAGGGAAATATAGAGAGAAATCCCAGGAAAAAAGTATTCCACCTCCTTAACATCCCCGGGGGAAAAAAAATGTGGCAAGGTACGCATAGGAGAAATTAAGCCCGAGTTAAATAATCTTCAAAAGTTGAAGGTTAATTCCACCCAAGAAGCAGACATGGTGAAATCTTCATTATGATTAACTGGTTACTTAAGAAAAAAACCAATGGCTACAGAGGAACGTTGTGGAATTGGAGTTTTAAAAGTTTTTCTGAGCATGCACAAATTTGCTTGAGAAAATTGCTTCAGTTCTCTTTGGCTCAAAAACAGAATTAGGGCATTTGTACCCCATTTAAAAATTCACAAACGTCTAGGTCAATATTTTAAATCCTAACGCACTTGTGTCATTTCCACAAGTCGACCTTAACATATCTCTCATTCCAGGGTCGACATCAACTTCTTTCTTGCACAATTACTTGCACAGTCCTGCGAGGTGAAACACTGGGGATAATTATTTTGTCTGTGAGTTTATTCATCATAGAATAACAAAAACTCACCAAAGATTGCTGCTCACTCGTCTCATTTAACTCCACTAGTATGTGAATAGAGGGATAATTTGGTCTGTGAGTTTATTCATCATAGAATAACAAAAATTCACCAAAGGTTGCTGTTCACTAGCCTTATAGAATAGTACTAGTGTGTGGATGGAG
>JAHWFP010245515.1:19044-41430 GCA_023313725.1 Lithobius niger | reverse complement strand
TTTATTTTGCATAGCGCAAGCTTTCCGCTTCCTGATTGACGAAGCATATCAATAAAACATCTGCGTGTCATGTTAATTGCCATTTTGTGGAGAAAAATTTCAATGATATATCTTTTTTCCCCACAAAAGCGTTGTTTGCCGATTCAACGTGTAAGAAAACTAATAAAGACGTAAAAAAAAAAGGAAAATATTACACAAAAATATGGTATAAATATGGCGCGTAATGAAAAATGGGAGAAAAAATAAGAGTAGTCGCAACAAAATGGGTAACGAAAAAGAAAAAAAAACAGGAAAAAGTAAATGAAAGAAATAGGAAAAAAGGGATTTAGTAAAAAAAAAAAAGCAGGGTAGAAAAAAAAGCAATGGAAACAAAAAAAAATGGAGACGTAACTGCCTTAAAAAAGCAAAAAAAAAAAAAAAAAAAACAGTACACAGATTAAAAAGGAAACGAAATGAAAAAGAGCCAAGTGTATGCCAGACTTTTGCTTGTGGCATGGATCGCCAGAGGTCAGAAACAGTTCTAAGTTTCAAAATCCATTTATCGCCGTTTTTGGGCAACTTGACTGCGCCAAGCCGGGCGAGAAACTGCTCTCGTTTCGAATCATGAGGAGCACTGTGCGCATGCACGCGGGTAGGACGAACGAAAAGGGAGAGCAGGAGCGGGGGAGACAGGGTGCAATCCTGACATGTAAAGTTGTTAATAATTTTTTTTGTATTTTCTCTTCATTTACATGTACTTCGTTGTACGGAATGCAATAAATAATAAAATTAGTTTTTTTTTTATCCTAAATTACTTACCTTATCATTTATATTTATGTTCCATGCTCAAAGATTTTAAATGTCACTTCAAGAAGCTTTACTAGCTCACCACCAGGCAGTGTGTGGGCTCACCTCCCAGCATGCATTACCACCCATCCTCATAATTGTTTGTAGAACAATTCTGTTCAATGAGAACTGGGATGGTGACTGGATTTACACTAAAGGTAAGCATTTTAGCATAAGTAAAAAAAATTGTAGCACTCGTTCAGGCTTTCAAGTTTTACATTCAGCCTATTCTTGAGTACGCCACTCCGGTCTGGTCGCCGTACTTGGTTCGTGACATCAAACTGCTTGAGGAGTTCCAACGACGGTTTATGAAGGACCCGAGTGGCCTCCGTGATGTCAGCTATGAGACTCGACTTGTTAGGCTGGGCCTAGAGCTTTTTGTATTAAATCTGACCTGGTTTTGCCTTATAAAATGCTACATGGCCATATCACGGGTGATCTCCCTTTTTTTAACCTCTAGCGTAATGCAATCAATACTAGGGACCATGCTTGGAAATTCAACGTCAAGCCTCACATTTGGACCGTCTTTGGCACTTTTTCCGGTTCGTGTTGTGCCAATTTGGAACGCCCTTAGTAGTGAAACGGTGGGTGCATCTTCCGATCAAGGCTTTGTAGGGAACGACGTGGCAGATTTCCGAAACGACCACTCCCACCTGCCACACCACCACCGGTTTGATGGTTTTCTTACTTAAATTAGTAGCAGTGTAAGGGGTTCATAGCCCTTCTGTTTTCCTCCCACTTGTTGTGGCAAACCATGTTATTATTTTATAAAAACTAATTTTATATTTAAAATAACATTTTTCACTGCCATGCGGAAATACTTTGCTTTACATACGGCCGACTTCGTCCAAAAGGAGGTGGGTCAAGCCAAACCCTCAGCTAAAATGTGCAGA
The DNA here is from genome assembly GCA_023313725.1 of Lithobius niger. Classification (NCBI taxonomy): domain Eukaryota; kingdom Metazoa; phylum Arthropoda; class Chilopoda; order Lithobiomorpha; family Lithobiidae; genus Lithobius; species Lithobius niger. The sequence continues at coordinate 39,712 of JAHWFP010245515.1, read as the reverse complement.
TGATACATTTCAAACTTAACGTCTATCTACATCATTAATGACGTAAGATGTGCGTGTGTGTTCAAGTACCTCTACTCCTCTGGAACCAAGGCATCTACAAAGATGGGAGTAGGACCAAATGAAAGATAATTAAATTGCGCTTCGGTTAGGCCTGTTTTCATCGCTGCAACTTGAATTATGACCCTCACATATGCGAAAGCGCCTGAAAAACAGGTAATGGATTTTCGTCTGCAATAAAAACTATTTTGCTGAAAAATCACCTCTTCGTGTAAAACTCACCTCACACTTCGATTTTAACACACACACACACACACACCCATCAGCAAGACAAAGCTGCAAATTTAAAATCAAGTCGAAGACACACAGTTAATAAGGGCTTGTTGCTAGCATCCAACTGATCACCAGTAAAACGCACAAATGACGCACACAGCCCACCACACTGTAATCACCAAATTGCTTTTGTTTATTGGCGCCGTCAATGGGCACATACATTTTAACAACCTCCAGTAGCTGCATTACGTCTGTAATTTGTTGAAATTAGTGACATACTGCCAACAATTTTTGAATTTATGTGCCTATTGAAACAGATCTCCGAGCAACTTCACACCACATTCAACATGCTTCAGAAACCCACCCACAATCTATGTTTATCACCATTATGATGCATTATTTAAACAATGACAATTAGTTATTTCATAGTTCAGTAAGACACAGAGCATTTTTGTTTAATAAAAACTTTATTTAATTCAAAACATAAAATAAACTTAGTTTTTGTGCACAGTAATAGTTAAAATATACCAATTGATCTTTACATTGTTAGGTCAAAATACTCTTGATAAATAATAAAGCAGTACATATTTCGGACTGAAATATATGTTATTTTCATTCAGTAAAAGTTTTGTGCTGTCGGTTAATACCGTAATTAATCGACTATTATTTTCGTGACATGGAAACCTGGTGCTCATGGTATATCCATTTTTCCATACGGTCCTTTTTTTTTACAGCTGATCTCCTAAATATGCACTATTGTCAGCTGAAATACACTTGTTGTTCAAGCTGAATATGTTATGCCAAAAAAAAGAGCTTTAACCATGCGATGTATGCAATGCTTGATAAGTCGTAAAACATATTTACCTTAGGACGATTTTAAAACGACACATTACAAGCTTGGTTACATGAAAACCAAGAATATACTTTCTGCAGAGCACCAGGTGCTTATTCGAGCTCTTTCAACGTTCAGCACTTAATTGAGGAAATACGGTATTTATGTTGTTTATGCCTACTTTTGAAAAAGCAGCCAAGTTTGGCTTGCACCACTTTGAAATATGAAGTTTGGCTACCCACTTAATATGAGTCCCAAACATAAACTCTCCACTGAAGTGAAAAAACTTGTAGATAAATGTGCAAAAAATTGTGCATTAACGGGATATAAATTATTTTTACAACCAAGTGTAAGTTAAACAATGGTATAAAAAGTACAAAAAAAAATATAAAACAGGATAAGTTTACAGAGACAAATGAAATACACTGATCACAGGCAGTCCGATGGCACTATTAACAACTAAACTGCTTCATTTCTATTAAATGTTAATGCTATTATAAATTATTTAATTGTCAGCGGTCATGTACGTTTTAAATACCAACATGGCAACTAAATAGACAAAGTGGTATAATAGCAATTATTTAAAACGTCTAACAAATCTACGGTATTGGTAAAATAGCGTTATTGTTGGAAATGCCCGTCTTCGACTAGCTTTGCAGTTTAAAAACTATCTTTGCAGGAAAAATACTACAGCAACATTTATACTCAGTTTACATGCAAATATGGCAACAAACAAATTAAAATTAGCACCCTTTACAACAAGAACTGTTTCTCGAGCATTTTTCCTGAAAATATCAATGTTTGATGCTGATTGAGTAAGTTTTTTTGTAAAATTTACTCAATTACTATGCACATTTCTTCTGTGCTAGCATCATTTCCTGGATCACTTTTTATTCCTGAATGTATTAATATTTATTCAATGGCGAGACTGGTGGTTGGTACTGCTACTCTACCACAAGAAAATTGGAGTTAGGACAGATTGTATCGCCACGCCAAATACAAGTAAACATCGTCAAGATTAGTTCCAAATAATCTTGACATCGTAAACATCATAAATTAAATATCGTAAATAGAAAATCGAAATCGTAAACAGAAATCAAAACTGTAAAACGAAGTTAGTTTGGAGAATCGTTTTGCGGAAAGAAAACAAAAATTCTCGAACTGAATCCCTCTCGTGCTTCTATGAAATGTATAATTTGTGCGTTTTAGTACTACTCCAACTCCTTTCCAAGAAATTAAATCTCGGGAATTTAATCTGGAAAGGAGTTTCATGCTATCGCACACAAATTATTGATTTCATAGAAGCACTCATGGTATTATGGCCGACATTTTATGCTCAATAAGTCTGAATTATGTAAAAAGTTTAAAGAATCTTGTCCCTGATAACAGGAAATAAAAATACTACAAACAATTCTTTTTACGAGGAATTACGTATATACCTGATTTCAATCTTTAAAACTATTTCACGTGATGGCCAACATAAAATTTACGAATAAACAAATGACTAGAGCTGGTTCTTTGAACGCAGCTGCTAAAATTTCCATACCAAACAAAATATCTTATAATATAAGCAAAATAAGTAGCAAGTAATAAAACTACATGAAAAACAGAATTAGAAGGTATTACTGCGGCAAAGTCCAATAGCATTCAGCGTCATAAAACAACAGACCATGCAAGCACACAAGCACAAAATATTTTGTTCATTTGTCATGGACCAGTGACAAAATATTATTTTACTAAGTTTTGAGCAAACTTTGATTTCCACACCTCATTTGAATATCTATTCAAACTACTTTTTTTTAACCACAACTTAATCACAACAAATTATATGTTCACACATTAAACCAAATCAAAAGTGAAACACAAGAGAACCAGTGAGTCAAAATCAATGAGTTAATCTACATAGAGTAGCTATTAGCATAAACATGTGTATTCAACGCGATTAAAAAGAGTTCACACACTTTACTGCCTCATACCCACATTCACATTACAAATCTTGGTTCCGCCATTGAAGCGCTTTAAGATGCTTCATTCTGAAGCAAGTGAAAATACAGGCACCAATGTTCGTAATCACTGAAAAGAACAAGCAAAACAATACCTTTTGGTGCCACAATTTTTAAGTGTAAAAGGAAAAAAAAACTTTTTCCTAAGACGTCAGCAGGAAAGCATTGTTAAAGTTGGACAATCACCAGACTTGATCTGAATACTTTAAATCAAAAAAATTAAACATACTGCTAGTTTATGTCAATTATGTACATAACTATAGCCTGTAAATAATTTTACGTGTAAACTTAACACAATATCAATTAACGTTGTACGTGCAAAAAGATCAGGGTACTCAGTTTTGTGTATGGCACAGTTCATTAAAACGCCAGATATATTGGCTTTGGTACTATTAAAGAAAATAAAATATTCATGGTTGTACTCTGTCTGTTTTTAAGATCTTAACTGCTAAGTAAAATACAATCTGGATAAAAGCTGAAAATGTTTCCATTCTGAATGCATTTTAACTTTTTATGGAATGGGAGGGTCCTATTAAAATATGACTTCTGACCAAGTGTCAATTTAAACCGCAGAAATTTTTTACAAATTTTACTGCAATGGAAACAGTAGAATAGCAAATGCCATGGGTTACCTATTAAGCTATCTACCCATACTAACGCCAAATAAATAAAATTTGCTTTGGCATTATTAAAATTGACTAGCGTAGCCATACAGTGAATTAATCTTTTTACGTGTACCTCTTCACTATTCTGTTCTATACTGAATATGAGGTGAATTTAGTATCCATAACTTTTGAAGTAAAAAATTCTAGAACACATGTATGGAAAATGTTCTATGGTGTCTCGGTAACTGACGCAGTGCCCCAAATGCGCAGCTAAGTTACATAGTATCTCTTGTAGAATGGTTAAAACTGGGCCAATACTAATTGCTGATCCTAAGTATATTCAATATTTGCTGTATCATTAGAAATTGGGAACAGTACATAAAATAGTATTAACCCAGACTGAAGATGTTTTCACATTTAGTCGACAGATCTGACATTTGAAAACACTATTTTTTTGCCAGCATTCCAATGAGCCAAAAACCCAAGCTGCCAATGTTAAATGTTACAGAATGTTTTGTGTTTTTATAAATACTGTTTCTCTTGTACAAACCAATATGAGTCTGCAACAATTTGCCAGAAATTTCAAATTGGTACATGTATTTTTAGAGTAGAAGCTTTTTTTTTCAATTTTTTTTTTAGCTCCATATAGTTGAGGTAGTGTCTGGTGTTTGAGTAATATTAAGATTTGTTTGGACTGGACTGATACACTATTACCGAGCCAGTGTCAACAGGTCCAGCTTTTGTATTAAACTTTAAGCCAATATTTTTGAACAGTTGTCTGCATTTATAATCTTTAACAAAGATTTCAAAAGAATTTTTTTTTAAGAAATAAATACTTCACTAGTGTAAGTTTTCAGTTAATTTTCGTAGCACAGTATACGCACAATTTCAAATAAATAAAGATATCTGTACCAATATTTTCTGAAAATTTTTAACATTTTAAACTGTGCTGCTACACAGATGATTCCTGAATTTCAAAGCAACCGCCACAACATTTTTATATTTTTGGTTAATTCGGAAGGGTTTCAGTAATCTGGGTCAAGATTTGGTGTTGGTCAGTTTCATTTAATGATCGGCTTAGTATTGGCTCATATGAAAAACAAAGATGATCGTCCTGTCCTAAGCGATTGCCCCTCTGAGTCCTTGACCATCCCAGTAACCACGTTAAGGATGATTTTCCATACACGCCAGAACTGAAAAATTAATCTATTTTTTCATTACGACCTAAGACTAAGAGACAACCGTTTGTATAAAGGGAGCTGGTGTACTCTGATAACCTAAGCATGCCATGTTAAGGGATAAAAATGCACACTGAAGATTCTTGCACCAATCCTAATATAGTGAACACCTTTGTGTGCTAAAAAAAAATCCTGCATCAAACAATTTACTGTCCGTGTTATGCAAACAACAGTACGGCCAGTCCCTTGACGCCAAAATCAAGAAGCGATTCCATATCAAAGGAGTAGTATACATAAATTACAACCAGTTATCTGGTTACTACATAAATATATCTCGCAATGTGGCATGATACACAATTTTGTCAGTAAGTGTAAATTACATTTCACATGATTTCATTACGAAAAACGATACAAACATACACGTATAAAAAAATCAATTATATACAAATTAGGAGAGTTAATAACTGGCACATGGTCTAATTATTATAAAGTGCAGTAGATAGGCCTTTCAACAAATAGGTGTGACATGGAAGATTAATGTTCTTTCCTCTTGGAAAAATTAAGTTAATCACAACAGTCTCCTTTGTATTCTATGGTTAAAGTTAACTCACCTGCCAATCACAAAATCTTAAGTTAATCTAGCACTGACACAACTGAATGGCATGTATTTTGGCAACCTGCGCAATCATCGACCCAACTCACATAACTTTTGTCGCACAGTGAAGTCTAACAAAGAGGAAGGGATGTTGTTTTAAGTTGTAATTTTATAGAAGGCAGGCAGGCTGTACCAAGCCTGAGCAACTGAGCCGATACATAGTTATTATAGAACAATCAGCAACGCTAACGCTTAGTAGGCTAAACCAAGCAACTTATTACCCGAGTCTATCAATGCCGTTAATGAGAATGTGTATCAAGGGCCTAAAAGCTTTCGACTCTGGAACTATTCTGCAGTCGATGATCACTTACTGCCGTTGCTGTTGTCGATAGACTGAACTCATAGTAATGTCAATTGGGACAATAAACATAAAAACCCACAACCAGAGTCAAAAAATCTATTAGGTAGTAAGGTCAAAATTTAAATTAGCTGAAGTCAACTTCTTCGAGTTTGAGTTAGTGACATTTTCAGATTGAAAACAAAACATTGCTGAATGTTCAGTTACGTTTAAGATAAACATTACACACTTATTGGGAGAAAAACCCAATAAAATTGCAGTTTTCAAGCATATTTCCTACGACTGTTCCTTAAAAACGTCGTTTATGTTCGTACTCTGAAACGCCATCACGTCGGCAAAAAAATTCAGAAAAATTGCACCGATCACTGTTCTAGATTGTTCTAGATTGATACCACTATTTTTTAATATCCGATACCGATGCTGGCATGCAAAGTATCAGCAAAATTGATGTGATAATGATACTTTAACACACAAACAACAAAACATAGAACCAGTGAAATAGTTTAAGTTAGTAAAATCAGTCTTTCTGGGTTTGCAGACTTTGCAACTACTTTGCAGACTTTAGTAGGTGTTTACAAATGTTACAAAAATTTTAAAAATGCAGTTGGTAGTGAAAGGCAAAGCTATTGCCTAAAATAAACAAAAAACTGCGCAGCTTAGGTTATACAACCATAAAACAAAAGATTGGTATTGGTTGCAAGTAACGGATGAAAAAGGATCATTCAGATTCGATATCAATACGACACTCGTATCAGTATAGGAACAGACCTAGCTTCGGTTTTTCAATAAATAAGAATACTTAATCGATTATCAATGAAAACTGTGATTATTGTTTAAATAATTAACTTTTACAACCCTACTTGGTAGAGCCTTAATAGACAGTAGTAAACTTAAAGTAAAAAAATGAAGTCAGTATCCTAGGAGTTAAGTTCGAAAAAACAGGTAATCGAATTGTCGGACACAGTGGTACTTAAAAGACGTAAAAAAATTAAAAATACACACTACCGCCCCAGTAGACCACTTCAGAGTTCACAGTTTCGAATGTTTCGCCGAGTTTCGAATGTTTTCTAGCAGACGATTGTGATCTGATGTAGTGCTTTTTCGTTTTACGTTAATTTTATTAGTCTGAAGAAGACGATAGGACTCGCCGAAAATTTACTGTGAACTCTGAAGTGTTCTACTGGGCGGGATTCGAGAATATTACGTAACCTTGTAACCTGGTTACTGAGGAAAGAGAAAAAATTGAGGAAATCGTGGTGGCGAGAAAGTTAAGAAGCCCTAAAGACAGATCATAGAATAAAACAAAAAGAATACAAAAAAGGTCGCCAAGAACTACTAAAATTTTTTATAAAGTTTCCAAGGTTGTGTGTGTTCTGAAAAGCTGAAAATTCCCTTCGAATAAATTGACTGAAGTTATCAAATAATTTTTACTATGTAACAATGGATTCCCTCCGACCAAATACGTTAAAAAAAAAATAGGTAAATTCGAGATTAGGAAATTGACGAAAATTTGAGGAAATAAAGGGCAAGTTACAAGTGCTGTTGCAAGATTCTCGGAGTCTGCTACTGGGGTGGTAGTGTGTATTTTGAATTTTATTATGACTAGGAGTTAAGGTAGTCCGCCTCCAAAACAACGTTATAATATAAGATGGCAGCACATTATAAACAGAAAATCAAATATAAAGCACGATATAAAACTCGTAAAGTATTATCGGCATGTAACAAACATGCAACATTTTTCTTATTTTAAAGTTTTTTTTATACATCATTTACCACATATTTTCTCTGAGCAAATAAATAGGAATGCCTACACAAATATAAGTATTCGGTGCAAAACTAAACACTGAATCAACTTGTTCACTAACTCGTAGCCTGAATTGGGTCATCGCTCTTAATACTACACCACACAACAGATGAAAAAATACAAAAATCTTATTTTGAAAGGTTTCAGTGGGGATAAAAAAAGCAAGCCAACTGAACAGGTTTTCTATCTTAAGGAATGGAATCCCTTCTCCCCCCCCCCCCCCTACCTGCTAGTATATTTTTTTCCCCCAAAAAACTTATTTAAGAATTGGTCACAAATAACTTTCCATCAGAGATCAATCAAATCACCAATAGAAAAGCACAAAACTAAAGTTCAATAATCGGAAGACTCCGAAAACAACCCACAATTTTCAACCTGAATTATGCCATGGAACTAACTCCTGTTGAAATAAAAAAACCTATAAAAAAACTTCAAATCCAGGTAATGTGACACGGAGAAAGTAGACAACCATCAAAATTGGGTGAAATAGGTGAGATCACGCCTTTAGAAAATTAGCAGAGAGACACACAATTAGGGGCATTTGACATGATTGAAGAGTTTAACTTGTTGAAGCATTCAAAAAAACACTAAAGTCCAACACAATATGTGACTGTTGATAAAATCACACAACCACCGATATTAACAAAAAAAGATTTTAAACTATGCATGAGTGCTCGAAAACGTAAATGCAGCACTGAGGATAGCAGTTGCGGTGGATCTCAGGACTAAAAAACTACACCAAAGAATAATTTATGTGAGGCAATAAAAAGTCAGAAATGAACCAGTACATTTCCACAATATTCCTATAAATACAGCCACAGATAAACATTTTTTTACAACTTAGTTGGCATGATTTTTTTTTCCGCTTGCAGGTAGTGCTAAAATTATTTTACAAGCCAAATGTTGAGTCAATTTTTACTTGCACGCCAAAGAAGCCTTCAAAAGTACTGCTGTAGAAATTGTACTGTGCCGCTACCATGAAAACATGATTTACTCAAATTGTGTGGCAAATGTTAAGATACTAATGCCCAATTGCGTCTATGGCTTGTCCTCTCTGCATCAAGCCAACTCTTAGACAACTTCTGGCGTACTGATTGCCATCTATGGCAATACTACTCAAGCAAGTGTGCAGGCTAATACAGATCAATATCTTCATGTTACGTCCGCCATCGAAAGCGTGAGTTGACCGCTCCGGTGGCACGACGTCTCGGAATTCTGATAACCCGTAACGGCTTGTCACGTTCGTGAATTAATGTGCTATTCTGTGAAAAAAAGATAAACATTAGTAACAATTAGAACTAGATTAGATTAGATAGATTAGATTAGATAAATCTAACTAGATTAAATAAACATTAGGAACAATTAGTAACTTATTAGAACAATGTTGCCAAAAAGTGTCTCACCGTGCAATAGTGAGAACCAAATTTTCTCAGAGATCTAACCTTTAAACAAACTTTTGATACAAGGTTTATTGTTACAAGGGCTACCTGGTTGAAATTGGCGTTTATTACCTAATAGAAAATGTACATTACCTGCGTTTGTAGCATTCCCTGTCTCCGAATGCAATCACTCCCTGAAGAAATTGTTGGCTTCCCTGCCAGCTCCATAGTATTTCCTACTGCGTATGCACGGACACCCAGAAGCAGAATATTTCAGCCGGTTTGCGACAAGCTTTTTACAAAATAAAAACGGTCTGCGGGAAGAGGGTTTACGGGTTGCAGGTAGGGTGCGAAAGTGAAATTTTGCATTGTGTAAAATTTTGAGTTGGGCCCATTTGGGTTCATGAACAAATTTCTTGCGAGAACTTTTTTTTCTAGACCTTTGTATGTTTTTGCTAAACAACTTGAGAAGGACCAAACCTATCGTCATGACAATAGCACCATTCAAAAGCTCTCGAAAAAAGATTAAAATGGTGTATTTGAATGTCAAAATCGGTCAATTTTTGGCGAAGTTATCGCAAAAAGAAGACCAAGAAAGAAAAAAGGGCAGGACAAATCGTACTGCAACGCTGCCAGCCGTACTGCGACGTGGCGTCGCGCATCGCTCCGATTCTTCTACAGGGCACGGATACAGCCCTCCTACAAAAGCGTTGACTCGGGACCATGCTTCATCTCTTTTCGTACCTCAATTATTACTATGGTAACTCAAGAGAGGAGGCAGGGCGGGCTTCAGGTAATGTAGTTTTTCAGCTAGGCAATAAAAATCAATTTCAACCAAAACCCTGGTAAATTGATGTTTTTATGTGCCAATGAAAATATAAATTACCTGTCTTTCGTAGCCTTTCAACAGACCTCGTCACTTGGCAGTGGAACCGTAGTTAACGGGTTACGAGCTGGCTGCCCCAAAGTCAACAGACTTATTGAACCTGAATCGATGGAAACGTAGCGAGGACGTACAAACGAGGGTCGTTTCTGTGCTTGCAGGGAACCCAGCATAAAGGTGGGTCATGGTGGTCCTCTAGCGTGTCCCGATTTAGAGAAAAGGACGAATTCAGCGGTCGCTGTATTGAGACACAACGACCGTAGCTCAGGAAGAGTAGTGGCTTGAAGATGAATGTGAACGCTTACAGGTTCAGGGGCAAAGAATAAATAGCTGCAACAGAACAGTTAGCTGGATTCAACTTCATTGCTATGTGGTTACTTAAGTGAGGGCACTAGGAGTGGGCTAGGGTGTCCCATTACCCCGCCCCAAATATTTCACCCCTCCCCCCCACCCCCACCACCCAAGCCCCCCCCAGAAAAAAAACTAAAAAAAAAAATGGTAGGCTAAACTTGACATCGGTTGAGTAAACTGAGCTTTCATTTTTTTTTTTATTTATTTTAAATTTATTTATTTATTTATTTTTGTAGCACTTTGCAATAATTTTAAAATATTCGGGAACTCTAATTCGATAGTTAATCCAACGAATTGCGTTGTTTGTAATTTTTGACAGACACTCTTCCTACCAATTTGGTGTGGAATAACGCCGTCTGTCTTCGTCAGCCTTCTCTACTTGTCGTTATTTTCTAGAGGCCAAGTAGAAAATAACGACAATTAGAGAAGGCTGACGAAGACAGACGGCGTTATTCCACACCAAATTGGAAGGTAGAGTGTCAGTCGAAAATTACAAACAACGCAATTCGTTGGATTAACTTTCGAAGTAGAGTTCCCGAATATTTTAAAATGATTTCTGTGCTTCGAAGTAGCAAACCGTACAGCACTTTGCAATAATTTATTTTGTGTGTTTATGGGGGGTATTTTACAAAAAGATTGAACTGCATCGAAGCTTACGTTATGTTTAAATTGAATTAAACGTGCCTAATGCGGCTGCCTTGAAAAAAAGTCCCTGGCCCATTCTGTTTCCAGTTGTGCCCTCTGCCAGCCCCCCAAATAATTCAGTCCTGGCACCATCACTGGTTTACTTGAAACTGAGGGATGAACAGGGAACGACCCATAGGCACATCAATAACAGAAGTATAATGATCTGAAGATTTGATGACAGGAATGGACGACGATTGGCAGTCGTGGTGGTTATGAGTGCTTCATTGTCTTTCTATCCTTCCTTGACTCGTTTTCTGCTAGACAGCTGGAGCACTCTTGGTTGATGATGGGACAGTGGTGATAGCTGGAAGAGACGAACGTGTCCATTTTGGAGTAGAATGAAAGTAGATGGTCTTTGTTTTTTTTTTTAGGTGAGGCGCAGTAAGAACGGAGTAAGCCTCTTGCAAACAAGACAGTGGTCTGAGCTACGGACCACAATGTGGCCCAGGTGGCAGTTGAAGGCATGTAAAAGTTAACTTTGCAACTTGGAAAGTGAAGGGAGGATGACAGTAATGGTGCGGACGGGCACATTATGGTCTTGCCTAGAAAAACTGGAGTGCGCCCAATGTACCAGTGTACAAGAAGTGCATTTGATCACAACAAACTATGGAACATGCTGGCAACAGCAGAGTCGTGAGGGAGAAGGTGCGAACCGGTGGGGACCGAAGCCGCAAACCAAGGTGTGGGAGGAGACTTCTAATGCCCGATCGTCCTGAAGAGGAAGCGGTTAACACTAAGACCTCCGGCAGCGACAGGAATATGGCGAAGAGGGATGAACGAGGGTAATTTCCGTAAGTTTTAGGGAGCTCTAGAACGAGGGGTCGTTTTTGCTTTTGTGGTCTCTGCACGTCCTGATGTAGAGGTTGTAGTGGACGGGAAAATTAGCAGTATGGCCATAAATTGGGGAAGCGTAGCCTGGTCTCAGGTTGTGGACCACTGAGTGGAGTCTGCGTTTGCAGTGAAAAGACCAAACGGCGTTAAATTGCAGTTGTATCGACCAAAAAAGGACCGCAGAGGAGAATGGGCGCCAAGGCAGTAGAAGTAAGGACATTGGTCCGATGTGATGTTGTCAATATTTGCACAAGGTAGTTGCTGTCGCTCCGGGGAAAAGGTCCCTGCTAACATCGGTTAAGCGTCATACTGCTAGGGCCGAGGATCTGGAGAGGTGGAACGAGCCAAGGGTAATCATCCATGGTTTGAGCACGACCCAAGTTAGGTTGAAACATAAGGAAAGATGGAGTACAACAGGCACAGCCTGACATATGGTCCGAGTGTGGCGCGCAGCAGAATGGCCGTTAGTTGTTGTGAAAAGGCGGACCTGTTGGCAGCAGAGGAAGAAGGCGAATCCCGGAAGCGATCGAGATTAGCTGTAGGAGACCAAGCCTGTAGCTAGCAAGAAAACGGGCCGGCTGTGGATGAAGCAGCGAGTGTTGTCCTCACTGTTAATGATCCGGTGTCAAGGGATGGGCCTGGCTACATGGGACAGGTTGCGTAGCAGTAGTTTTTTGAGCGCCACCACCTTGGATGTAGAAGGACTGACCTATAATACAGTAGCTAGTTACTAACGAATCTGAATCAAGTTTACAGAAGCAAAGCAGTACAGAAGGATGGGTATTCTATGATCGTGAAAAGCGTCCCTAAAATCCTCAGATGGGGAGTGGCGTCTTGGCTGCTTCGGCTTGTGTGATGTCCCTTTGACCTAAGGCAACGTAAAACGGAAGAAAAAGAAGGGACCGCAGTAGATCGGACCAGGGTATTTTCACCCATCACTCAAGTCCATGATGGCCAGGTGGGCAATCAAGACGAACCAATGAAAGGGGCGGTCGCAAGTAAGTCTAGAAGACGGCTGGGAGAGAGCGACCGACAAGAGCCATCTGAATCGTCAGGGGACTCAGGTCAGATGGGCGCACCGTTTCAATAAAAGGAAGGGATCGTTGGTAGTGCGTTACCACCACACTGTCTGAATGCTCAGACAAGAGTGGTCAAGATGGACGGAGAAGAAGTCACAAGTGGGGCTAAGCCTCTAATTTGACCACTCCAATGATGATCGAAGCTCAGAATGAGTCCAATGTTTCCTGGTGCGGTCGCACCAAATCCACTATGGTCTTCTTGGGAAGCAGGGGAGAGCAACCACGTTGCGTGGCGTCCCAGAGAGAAGAGATGAAGCATGGTCCTGAGTCAACGCTTTTATAGGAGAGCTGCGTCTGCACATGCGCAGTAGTAAAGGCTATGGAGCTGGCAGGGAAGCCAACAACTTTCTTAGGGATGGAAATTGCATTCGGAGACACGGAATGCTACAAAAGACAGGTAATGGAAAATTTTACTGGCATATAAAAAACTATCTTTGAACTATGAAAAAAAAAATATATATATATACATTTTGCTTAATGAGCAGACTGGGATCATGATTAAACAAAGCAAGCTTCAATAATGCCGGCTAATCAGCTGTACCCTGGAACAATCACCAAGAGGGCGAGAGGGTTCATTCTTGATAGTAAAGAAAAAGGGCGAGCAGCCGACAATGAGAACGGATAAGTGCTCTAACAATTAAAAATAAACACAATATTGCTTCAATAATGCTGACTATTACAGCCAAGTTGAAAAGTTTTAAAGTTGGTTGATGACCAAACCGGCATTTACACATCGACTTGTTACTTACGAAATAAAATCAGCAGCTAAAAATTAAGCGTAAAAGTTCTGAAAGCTTTAGAATTATTTAAATGCGATCTTCACACCCTAGCTAACACTGTCTTTAAATAAAATTAGCGTTCGCAATTGTAGTAGGTGCCAGAGGTGCGGCCTTCAACATTGTAGTAGGGGGTGACATAGGGAGCCGCGGATCTTTTGAATCTTTTGATTATTGTGAAGTCTTATAGTTACTGATAATTGTTTGGCTTGCAGTTAAATGCTTTATTGTTAATATATTAAATCTGGGAAATATACTGTGCAATAAATATAATCAATATAAGCATTATTGGTGGTGGCATGCTCTTTGCTAGCCTAACTATGGCGGCTAACGTGGCATTTTACTTTTAGCTGGCAGCGATATCGGAAAGAGGCTGTAAATAACGAAACTGAAACTAAATGTAGGAGCAAACGAATGCCTGTTAACATTAATATGAAATGTAACTCAGGCCTACCTAAAATAAAAAATAAAGCTAAATGTGAAAAAGACCAGCAAAGAGATTCACATCAAAAGGCAAAAAGCTCAAATGTAGCCGAGTACTGCACCCAGATTTTTAAGGAACATTCGCAAGAATTGGAAAATCATTAAAATGAGAGTAATTAATTTTTCATCTCTATTTTTGAGTTTTTAAAACCCTTTCCTTAACGTACATCCACAAATCACAAACATATGCATTTTTACGCGTCTCATGATCTCAAACTTCAAATTACTGAAAAATATTTATTAAGGATTTTAGTTATATTTTTGAGGTAATGTTCTTAAGCCTGGACATTTTAAAAAGAACTTGGTACGGTTCATTATAGTTCGAACGTATTTACAGCATAATTTCTAATGTGATGTGTGATTGTGGAGAAACTAGAAACTTTCACTGAGGAAAGGGGGTTGAAAGTTCTCGTAAATGTAGGCGAAGTAAATGCTTAATAGTCATACTGTCGTTCCTGAAATGCCTTGCCCTATGTACGAACTCATGGTCAATTTAAAATGAATTGGACAATAGGTTAAAGGGTATCACGAAGAGTGACATTCATCAACACAGGATGAAAGCTCTTTTCTTTTGCTCTGCTTCATATCGTGCCTTGCTAAAATTAATTCTGAAGCGAGATTCGTAGACAGAAAATGGAACCCGCACGTAGGAAGGAAAGGCGAATCGCGCATTCTGTTGGTGAATTGACGTCCGGTTTGTTCATCATTTTGTTTTGACAAGAAACAAAAGAAAGTGGAACACAACACGATCCTGCGTGGAATCATTGTGTAGGAGTCATGCATGTAGGAGTTCAGCATTGCTCTAATGTATTTATATTTTGGATATGTACAGCTGAGGTGTAACATGACGAGAAGAAAGAGGGAAGCCGTAGGGTCTTGCCATGAAGGATAGGACGCCGAGGAGCCGAGAGGATTGACCGGGGGAATCCGAAGAGGCATTGTAGAAAATTTTTTGTAAAATTTTGGTTGAAACAGGTTGAAAGTAACAGCTCCCCGGTTGAAGGAATAAGAGTACATAAGCTTCTAGGGTAAGGCTCGGAAATCGAGCGCCATACATACCCTTGGCCCGGGCCCTGCAATCTCCGCATGGCAGGTCTCTAGTGGAAACTGAAGAACACTGAATAAGGCCAGGCAACACCGGTATGAATGATGAAGCATCATCATACTGCCAGGCCTACAGTTGACGCAGGCTGGGCGACGAGGAGGCCGAAGACCAGAAGAAGACTGCGGAATGCACAGTTTGAAGCATTACGGTGGCCGCGTCGGTTTGTGTGTCCGGGATCTTAGAGACCGGGTCTGGAAGGGATACCGCAACGTGCGGAATCGGTGATTCAGCAGAAGAACCGTCGTTGTTAGCCGTGTCAAGAGACAGAACGGATGATATAAGGTTTGGTTCATTGCTAGATCCTAGTTGGATTGACACAGTTGAGGTGGATGTGGGAACCTGAACCTGGGGGGAGCAGTGCCCGTGTGGAAGTCAGATGTGCGATAGGGCACAATAATCTTCCCGCCAATGAGGAAAAAGGGGAAGCGGAGACAATTTGGTGACTACCTGCAGCTTCTTTTTTAGAAGCATGTTCCAGACATGGAGGGACGACGCCTGGTCTTATACGCGTCCCAGGTCTGATGCAAAGGTTGAGTTAGCGGAACGAAGAAAACGGATTGTGTCGGACTGGTGGTCGACCGTTCGTTGAAGAGACACAAGGGATGCAGCCGAATCCAGTAGCATTGTGTTAAAAGCCTGCAGAGTGTCCATTTCTTGTTGAAAAGAATGGAGAAGACAGGTCAATGATGCTAAATTGATGGAAAAATGTACCTCATCCTCGGCGTACAATTGGAGGCAGAGCAGAAGAGAAGTCCGAATGGTCTCTAGGGTCGGAAGTCGCGGTGTTATAATAATAATAATAATAAAATTTTACATTCTCCACCTTGAAGTGGGCAGAACCCGGAAGGGTGTTGAGCCACTAACACCGGGACTGGAAATTTATATTGGAAGACAATGGAATAAAATGGGGAACATAAAAAAGAGATTTATGGTCGACGTTTTAAAAAGGAATGCAAGGGCTGAGATCTCAGCAGCCTGCGGAAACCCGCCAAAGTACGTTGGGAGACAACTTCGATTTGTAAGGCGTTCCATATTGGAACAGTGCGGTTGGAAAAGAAGTTGTCACGGCAATCGAGGCTTGAACCCTGCACCGACAGCTTCCACGGCTGTCCTCTGGTCGCAGGTTTATGCTGGCAGCAGTCAAAAAAAGGCAAGTCCACCGAAATCAAACCATGTATGATCTTGTAAGTCAGGATAAGGTCAAACCAAATCCTACGGAGCTCAAGTGGTACTAGACCCGTCCTCTCCAACCGTTCAGAAGGTGATAAGTCCCGGAGACCGGGCAAACCCTTAGTGAACCGACGCTGCACCGATTCAATCAGGTCAATGTCCTTGAGCAGGCCAGGAGACCAGACTGGAGTAGCATGCTCAAGGAGAGAACGCACAAAGACCTTAAAGGCCCATACCTTAGTAGCAAGGTTACCAGATGTAAAGCATCTGTTTACAATGTCCAAGCGGCGAAAAGCAAGTGCACTGATCTTCTGACAGTGCAAAGATGGTTTTAAGTCCGGGGTAAACCAAACCCCTAAGTCGCGTACCTCAAGTTCAGATTGCAAGGGTAGATTCTTTAAGAGGTAATCACGACCGATATTTCGGGCACCAATGTGGAACGAATGACACTTCTGGACTGCAAGGGGCAGCTGCCAGGTGTACGACCAGTCAGCCACTCTCCCAATCTCCATCTCCAGTACAGCGGAGCACTCATCTGTGAGAACCGTAGACCCGAGTTTGAGATCGTCAGCAAACTTAAAGCCTGTAGTTTTATCGTTGGTGAAGGTGAGATCGTTAAGATAGATTACAAAGAGGAGAGGGCCTAGGACGGACCCCTGAGGTACTCCACTAGAGACCCTCAAAGGTGAAGAGAGCGTACCCTCAACACAAACCTGCTGAGTGTGATTTCTTAAAAAAGCAGAGATCCAGTTCCAAATATTCCCACAGATTCCACTTGCATTAAGTTTAAGCAAAAGTTTAAGCAAAAGTTAAAATGTTCCGGCTGAAACTGGTCGAGACGAGGCTAGATCAATTGTCCCGTGGTAAGAAGTGGAAAGTTGAGACGGAAACTGTGGACGCCCAGCGTTAATGAAAGTATGTGCCCTGTTCTTGGTTAGGAGACCTGCTGTTGACTTGAGACGCTTCCAGGATGCCGATGGCGACGACCGAGGACTGCCAGGGGTGGAACGAAAAGAAGAGCTTCGCGGGACGACGCTGTTGGGACGGAGTCGGGCGTTGCGAAAGAACATGCAAATGTAACCTTTCGAGGCTTGGAGGTGGAAGGGAGAACTGAAGAGGAACTTTCACCACCAGGGAATCGTTGTGAGGTCCGTTTAAGGTTTTGTCGACGGGTCTTCGCATGCCGACGAAGAATAACTTTCCATTCGTCTTCAGATATCTTAACACAAGTGCTGCATTTGCGGGTGAACCAGTCGCAGGTTCGATGGAACTGGCAACACGGGTGTGGGCCTAGGTGGTATTTGTCCCTAACAAATTCCAAGCAGGATCAGGGAAGGGTCCAACATGATTATCCAGTGGAGCAGAGGTTTCTTGGTCATCTTTTGTCGTAGGAGAAGTGGCCGAGCTGTCTTGAGAGGAAGCTGCCATGATGAAAGTTGGAAGCTAACCGAGAACGACCGTGTGATGGAAAAAAAAACGTTAAAAAGCGCGCGAACTACAGCGAGCGCCGTCTGACACGGTGACGGGAAGAAGCTTTAGCGTATCCTTGGGGACCAAGGTTGAGGAGGAGCAGTATCGGTTCGGTGCTCTAATAGAGACCGGTGTCCTGATGCTGTAGTGGAGATGGGAGAGGTAGGCCAGCTTACAGTATCTAATCCTGGTCCGTAGTCGGCCCCGCCCCTCCCAATAGGACAGGAGGCTGAGGGAGCCCGTAAGCCAGGCATGGGGAAAGGAGATCGAGGTGGCCGAAAGGAAAATCTGGAGGACTGGTGAAGGATGCTGGCTGTCCCACGTTGAGGATGCGGCCGGATTGGTGCTGGCCAGACGTATGGACTGCTGTAGGCGATGTTGGCTTGCGAAGGAGAGCAAATGGAGATCAAGCGGTAGTGCGAATTGTCCGGAGACCGTTCTGTGCCAGTGAGATGCTGAAGAGGGGACTGATGGCCACACGACAAGTTGAATGCAGTGTGAAGACAAGTGGAATCCGGAGGAGGATAGGAGAACGCTGATCCTGAGGAAAATTACGGATTGTCGTGTATGGCGACAGATGATTGGAATGGCAAAAGTCAGGAGTACCTGTAGAAACAACACCCTGGGATGAAGGGAAGCTGATGGCGGGGTGTTTTGGTGCGAAGCAAAATGGTGAAAACAGTCTTGAGACAGGCGTGATGGGTGACAATGTGCCCGATACAGTTAACGGAGTCCAATTCCAAATGTTTGTGGTGAATCCTGGGCTGTTGCATATGACGACGGCCTTATTTATGACGTTGTCCTTTCTTGCTTTGGCCTGTACGTTTTTGCATTTTTTTCCTTTTTTTTTTGGAGAACTATGGACATAGTTTATTACAAGAAAAACTGTGGAATCCACATCTCGTGGAGGAAGTCGGAAGCCGTCGTCGAGAAGCGGGAAGATCCGAGAAGACGAGTGTGCTGCTAGGCCATTGGTGGAGACCTGGACGGCGAAGGTCGGGAATCCGGAGGAGTCAAACAGTCCGTACAGGAGGTCCCTGCTGATCGTTCATCAGGAGCGAGGGCTGGGGGCGGAGCTGATAGTGGCTTGATGGAGACAATCTTGGTGATTCCCACAATCATAATGCAGATGCCAGAAACGTAGGCCGGGACCGAGGAGTCAGGGAGAAAAAATCAGGTGACTGGAAACGGGGGACCGGCACGTAGGGTCCTGGGCTTGGGGACTCAGTCGTGGAAAATGATGAAGGGAAAGTGAGTTCAGAGCACAGAAAGCAAGGGGAAGCGGACGCCGGAGACCATGCGGGAGCCGGAGATTACGTCGGCGAAGCAGTTTCAGAAGGATTGGACATGGACGGAAACAGCAGTCCGTCGGTGCAACAGAAGGGTTGCACACCACTGCAGAATCCGTTGCAGAAAAAGGCAGAGAATGGAGAAACTGAGGAAAGGGGACGGTAGCCGAGCACCGTGTATCCTGGAGGAATTGAGAGAACTTGAAGCCATGGAATCCGATGGTGAGGCCGGAAAGGAGACCGGCGCGGCGGGTGGATTTGCACGCCGGTAGCCGAAGCAGGAATCCAGGATGCGACCGAGGGAAGCAGAAGCCAGAAGATGTCGGCGATTCAAGTGAACCTGGCAAGGCTTGAAAGAGTGCATACGACCGCTACGTTGTGGGAGTGCGACTTGCGACAAACGAGGTGGTCGATGAATCTGTATTTTTGTTGAAGCTGTTAGCCCTGCTAGGGGCTTAGAAGAAGAATTCGAAAAGAAACCGGCAGAAGAAGGCTGGCAACTGGCTAGCAGGTAGGGAGGCCAAGGTCGGAAAGCTGATGGATCAAAAGAGTCCGGGGAGGCGATGATGACTGGAGAGTCCATTTGAATTCGTTAGGTCCTGGTATAGTGGTAAAAAAGAAGAGCCGTTAAGTTCTGGAAGAAAGTGGTGAAGAAGGAGAGCCGAAGAGAGAAAGCCACGCGTCGTCGCTGCCCTAGGAAGAAAGAATAACGCCCAGCTGCAGGCGGTTTCTTATATGTAGGACTATGCGCATGCGCAGTAGAGCACGGAAGTGAAGCCAACTTTCATCGCTAGGGGATTGAGCCCTTCAAAGAAAGGAACTGCTATCAGGAAAAAATAGGTAATTGATGTTTTTGACGGCAATAAAAATTAATTTTTTTTAATGATTTCCACCACATGCCACTGTGCTGTATTTAACTAAATGGGGGACCTGAGAAAGAACGGAAGCGTGTTACGGAAGAAAACATAACATAACTCTTACCGTACGCCCAAGCCATTCTTCTCTTTTTCGACTTTCAGCTCTACGTTTACGGTCCTGAAACACAAAATATAAATAAATTTAAACTTTGCAGAAAAGATGATACGTTTGAAGCAAAACCACAAATAGCTTCTAGGAGAACTATGAGAAAACTATTTTTATGGCTAAATATTCACCACACTGCAATGGGATTAAAAAGCATTAATTGAGGATGCTACAACTCCAAATTCAATCCAATTCACAACCATGCCACTTTGAATAGGTAGTTGCACTGTCCGAATACATCGGTGATTTATGTATAGATGTGTTTTTCCTAATATTATCAAGTAAGTTTATTTTTAACTCGGTCACGGTAACTAAGAATCCACCTAGTCTGACTTGTTACTTGAGATTATAAACAATTCATAATAGCAAAAATGCAAAGTCTTGGACATTTTTCTTTCAAATACAGCTAAGGGAAGGCCTTCTGACTGGCACTCCTAGAATACTCTTGCCGTCAACAAAACTCGGAAAAATTCCGGAAAAAAATTTACCGCACAATT
>JAHWFP010245515.1:0-18644 GCA_023313725.1 Lithobius niger | reverse complement strand
TTTTTTCCGGAATTTTTCCGAGTTTTGTTGACAGTATGACGTTACACAGAACGAAAATTAACGTTGTTTTTAAAAATACTCTTGCCCATAACGTTGCAACAGATAATCTGAAATAATGTTGCAATAGCTAAAAAACAAAGACGGACTCAGTAATTTCCATTTTGTTAAGGACACCCGTCAGTACTAAATTTATTACCAAGCAGTACCCTTTTATAATCATAGCCGACAATCCTGACTGAAAATGATGTTCCTGGAATCTAGATGCGGAGAGCGGTTAAATGGGTCAAGCTTCTCCTCCTGGCACCAAGTAAACCATTTTTTTCATTTCGACTCATACACCATTAGCGTTGATTTCCTATGGCACTGTAGGAAGCATTACGCAATAGCTGCCAAAAGACCTGAGGTTGTGAGGCTTCAGAATTTCCATGTTTGAAGATGTAGTACTGCAAAGTTCTTGTGGAGCATCTTGCCTTCGTGTTGAGGCAACAAAGGAGGAAACTGGGGTGGAAACTGGACCGGGCCTTCCTTAATTCCTTAGTTACATTAGATCGACGAACGAAGGGGTTGATGGTCAGAGTGAAGCTGTGGGAATGAAGGTCTTTTTGGCCACTGATCTTTCACAGCACTTTCTGGAGGATAGAGTAAGGTGGGACTGTACACCGAGATCCTGTCTCAGGATAGACTGAGGCTATCGTCCGTTGCCCAGACTCATGCTAGCATGCTAAGTTACAAAGAGTTCTATAAATGGCATTCCCTAGTAGCCGAAACAATCTACAGTCAGGATTGTGTCCGGTCAGAAGATCTTATGTACCAACATGTTTAACCCTTTGACTGCTGAATTAATTTTCTATCTCCAAAAAAGTAGGGGTAACCTGGACGGGACTCGAACTAGCAACTTGAAGGAGCTCTTTAACTTCACGCACACGCCTCTACCAACTCGGCCACGGCCGTCTCTAGCGTCGGCTTGTAAAGGGAACCTAGTATTGTTGTCGTTTCTCCATTGTTGGCCACCTCGTGCATACTTTGGACTCTGTTTTTAGGACTCCAAGCTGTGCTTGTGTTTTTGGCGAGTATACTCGTCCTCAGCACTTTAAGGGTTAAATTCCTCGCGATGTGTCGGGTTAAGAGTGATGCTTTTATCCTGAAAGATTGTGAACAGACCCAACTGTTTACGTTCGTCAGGGATGCACAGCAGACAAAGCTTAGTTTCAAAACAAGAATATCACCACCACTATATTCTGTGAATTTTCGATAAACCATCCCCGTTTATCTTTATCAGGCTCTCAGTATCTTTCTACACTCTAGTTTACATTTTCATGTTCATCTTTTTCAACGTTTTTGCCATCCATGATCAAGAGGAGGCTACGCGACGTGCCAATATTAAAAAGGCGATTGTGGATGGCAAATTATTGAAAAAGACAAACACGAAAATGTAAACCACAGTGCAAAAGCAACTGGAGAGCCTGATGAAGATAAACGGGGACGGTTTATCGAAACTTCGCAGAATATAGTGGTGGTGATATTCTTGTTTTGAAACTAAGTTTTGTTGGTGTGAATTCACGTGCGTCATTAGTTTTCTAAGTAAAAACCATTTTGTGATTGTCAAATTCATCAGGGATATTGATTGGGTGCCCCCTACCTCTCCGAATGTAGGCTACTGCCTTTTCGTAGTCCAGCATCACTCCTACCGCTTTGTGCTGAAAGTGCCCTCTCGCAGGAAAGCCTTGTTAACCCTTTTGAGCCTAAGCGACGATATATCATCGCTGCAATTCCGCTGCCAAAAAGCCCAAACGACGATACATCGTTCGACCACTGCACCGCACTGTTAAAAAAAAATATTCCAATTGCGTACATCGGAGGTCTAATAACGATTGACTTGGGTATTTTGGACCGTATATTTTCGGTTAATTTCGATTAATATAATTTAATATCATCTTGTTATTACCTTAATCGATGTTATTGTAGGCATTTTGGCCAAAATCTACGTGAAAATTGGTATGTTTGCTGAAAATAGCCCTTGGTTCAAACGATTATATCTCCGGAACGACGCAACATACAGCCGCCATCTTGGTCGCGTTCGAGAGAGGGGATTCCCAATTTTTTAGTCCGCGAAAAATGATGTCATCAATCCCCACGTCACTGCAGGTTTTCCTCAAATCAAATGTTCCGTTTCAACGGGCTCTGTTCAAACGCTTCGGCATCGCGAGCCATCGCGAGCGCTGATTGGTTCGCTCGCGGCACGTGACACTTCAGCCATTCACAATTGACGTCACGCGAAGGGAGTGAAGGTCGCATCCATTGGCGCTAGCAGGAGTACGTCGCATTGCGGGCAGCCGGTCACAATGGCTGTCTTACGCGAGCTGGTAGTGGGCTTTCGACAATCGTGAATTTTGAAGGAATAAAGCAACTTTAAACTATTGTATAATAGTTTAACTATTGTAATAAAAAATAAAATAATGATTTTGGCAGTAATAAAATAACGGGCGTTGTGACGGAAGAATATTGAGTGGATGTTATCATTCCTAGCACTGTAAGTTGAAACTTTCGTGAGCGCTGTTTACGTAGTCGAACTCCCTAATAATGGAAACGTACGACGATGATCCCAATTATTTTTCTAGTCAATAATTTACAGTATAATTATTGCATCTGCGAATTTTTATACTCCTAGACTGCATTGTTTTTTTTTTACAATTTATTTTCGTGAGGCATGCAACTTGTTCATGGTGGCCATGTTTTCGCCATAGGCTTTTTCAGCAGGAAAATGAAAAATGGCGTTAGGCACGAAAGGGTTAGCAGCTTTTAATTCCAGAAGGTCGATGTGAAGCGAACATTGATCCAATGACCACAGCTCTGATAAATGCATTGAATTACTGTGGGCTCTCCATTTATGGTTTGACGTAACCGTGAACAACAGCATCTATGCTGCTGGAGAGTGAGTTTACTGGGATCTCACATCCAGATTAGGTCAATGAAACCGCAACTCAAGTCTAAAGGCACGTTCCTTAGGAACAGCTGATCTTCCCAAGAATGGCGCGATACTCACTCTTCTTTGTGGAATCAATAAAGCGGCCTTGCTCACCAGACCCCCAAAGGCACTAGACTCGTCACTGAGTTCACTTGCCCGATGACTTTCCTTTACTCTCTGGCTGTGGTAGGGGCTTGTTGACGAAGTAACCCTAAGGAATGGACGAACTTGTCTCTTCTTTCTGATGGCGGTTTCACCAGGAATTTCCTCAGATCGAAATCTATGCCTAAAAATATGAAAATCTGACTTGGGGCCAATAGTGACATTTTCTTGCTAATACCTAAACCCAAACTTGTAAACATGTACATGTACGGGGCATATCCGTAACTCTTGGAACAAGACTTCTCGCTGTAAATTCTCACCAGCCAGTCGTCTAGGTAAGTGTTAGCTCGTATCTGTTGTTGCAGACATTCCAATACTAGACGAAGAACGGATGTGAATACATGAATTGCTGAGCACAAGCTCAAGAGAAGTACTTCGATAACATTTAAAGGTTAGAATTTAAAAAAAAAAAAAGGAATAGTGAGAAACAAAGAAATTATTTTAAGACCTCATATACGTACAGTAACTGTTATTTATTTTTTTCAAAGACAAAAGCCAGTTACTTACCACGTAGCTAATGAGGCAACTTGCTGGAAGCCAAACAATAACGGAAATAATAATAACAGTTCCGACAATGTTATCGTTGAGGAATTTCACTGCAATCAAACACAAATGCTATTAATACTCCAAAAGTAACACAGGTTGCAAATTGTGCAAAGTGCTAAGAATAAACAACTAAAATGTAGTGGTTAGTCGTGTGCAACTAGGATAATTTTAATTAGTGTCGAGCCGAGCCGAGTTTGCAACAGAAGAGTCGAGTGTCAAGCTGAGTTCGAGATAACTTATTTGAACATAGTTTGTTTGGAAGTTTCTTTTTCATTTGATCAGATAATAAAATAACAAGTACGATGACAATGTGCACATACTACAAATGGTTTTTCAGTTTTAAGAAAAAAAATTAGAACCAGCACGAGCTACTTCTAATTTAATTTAATTTAATTTACACTACTGGAAAGCTCTTGCCGAAACGATGCATTGCTGACAAACTTTGATCTGTCATGGGCGCATACAGTAAAAAACCAGTTGTGGCAACCCACACTTTTAAATTTTGCATCCATTCTTTGTTTGTCAAAAATTTACAAGTTCTTTTTCTATTTACCCGTGTGACAATGAGCAATTGATAGACTTGTGTTGGATCGAAAAAACCTGAAAAAGTGCAATTTCTCTGTAATAAATTAAATGAGTGATTAATGGCAAATTTAAGCTCAACAATGCTTTTGGGGCTGTCAAGCAATGTGGTAAAATTCATTCCAATCCAGGGTTCGTACTCGCAAGTAATTATAAAATTCCGGAATTTTTTCACTTCTTGTCCACGAAACTTTAAGGATCACAAACTAATACTTCACAGATAAAAAAAACAAGTACAGTATTTACCGTAATGTTTTCTGAAAAGTAATCACGGTTACACCAAGGCTGGGAAAACACTGGAAAACACATCGCTAGTCTGCTTTGGTGTAGAGATTCAAATTTGTTTTGTCGTTTTTTTTTTGTTTTTTTTTTGTGTTTCTCAAAATACATTGCATACTGAGACGTCCACCACGGAAAACTGAAAAGTTATTTTCTGTTCAGGGAGTTTCCAGGAATATTCCAGCATTGAGGCATTTTTTCACGTTTTTCAAGCCTAACATTTTAATTTAGCTTTCCAAGACATTTCCAGGTGTAAAAACATCATAATTTTTACTTTGCAAGTTCTTCAACATTCTCAGAAACTTACAAAAAACGCACACATTTCAAAGTTCAAGGAAGAAACTCAGTTTCTGAGAAACTGAGTTTCTTCCTTGAACTTTGAAATTTGTGCGTGTTTTGTAAGTTTCTGACAATTTCCAGGTGTTTCAAGGATCCGTAAAACCCCTGCAATCAGACCTTAACTTTGGGCTTCACCCAGACTATAAAATTGCAACCTTTTGCAATTTAGTGTACGCTGTAGACTAAACTTTGCGCACTCCGCTCGGCCAATTAAGAAGATAAGGCCAAGTCCTAAAATATATATTTTTTTTTGCCTTACTACTAAAGCCCTAGTAAGGTTTTGATTGTACTTACTGACAGAATTGATATTGATGTCCTCAATGATATCCCAAAATCGTTCGACGATGTCCTGGACCGTCTTCTCACACACGCCCTGCATTATAACCAAATAGTCATGTCAGACAATTGCAACAGATAGACAAGATGAATACTGTTATTGGCTTACGCGCATGCTACACGAACCTTATTGCAGAATCCGTGTATGCACGGCGTTCCATCCATCAGAATGTCGTTGGGGTCGAGAGCAAAACAGGACGAATTGACTGAATAGCGACAACATCGCCGACACGCTTGGGCAACTGCAAGTAAGTTTCCTTATCGTTAAAATAAAAAGGAGTTTTGCAGTGAAAAGGTGGCTATGAAGTATATTATCACCAAATTTCGTGATCCCAGTCTTCTTTTAACAGTAAAACGTGATAGGGTTGCAACAATGGTTTTTGGTGGAGGAGGCATGAGATGGGCTGGAGGTGGACTGAATAGGGAGGAAAGAGAGGCTCCCCAAAATTTCATTGTTAAAGCACTGTTGCAAGACTCCAAATTATGGGTGGAGGATGGTATTGCAACAATGGTGTGCAAAGGAAGCAACAGCACATTTCAAAGAACGAACGTAGGAAGTAACTGAACAACAGATACATACACCAATGAAGAGTAATTTGTATCACCTGCTATCGCAATGTTGTTAGACTGAGATCGTGAAATTGGGTAATAAAAAAGTCATCAGCTGCTTTCCTCGGAGCGAAACAATAATGTCTCATCTATGCGGGCCTCGACATTGTTGTAACTCACTCCTCGGAAAGTGGCTGATAACCAATACAACATATAAATTAATAACAACGTAAGGAACACAATGGAGCTAACATTATAAATAGCTAGGGATGTTGGCTCCACTGTGCCTCTTCCTTTGTTACCGATTTTCCAGCTAATTCCGCATCTTTGCTTAAATTATATTAAATTCTGGGCACAAGGGGGCACCAACTAACAAATAATATGCTAGCTAGGGTTGTCATCAGTTACTCTGTCTACATAATGGAGTGGCCTCTGCTTTCTTTGCTATTTGGCTGGGTTTGCCGAACTCAAATACCAATAATGAACAGCAAAATACAACACAGGCATTACACTGGTCTGGTAGCAAAAAAAGTATTGATGAAGCCAGGAAAAAATGAACATTGTTTGTTAAAAGGGCCCCTCGCCCCCAGATGAGGATCGTTCATCGGCTCCAGATGAAACCAAGCTGAGTGCACAGTGGTTTTCCCAAGAATAAAGTGCAGTAAACATTAAGAGTGAATAAATAAAATAAAATAAATAAAATGAACCATTCTTACCAACATCACACATGCATGACAGCATCCCTTTGGTTTCACAAAATGGTAAACAAAGACCACTTAAACAAAGACCTCTGCAACAAGAGTATCAAGATAACATTACGATGCGTACAAACTACAAAGCTAAGTGTACAAAACGTAAACATGGACTCGAATTTTCAAAGTAAGCGATGTGACATTTTAAATAACATTACGAATCAGGCATCCTACACGGTAAAAATTAATTACAGTTTATAGAGATACAAATCAGAAAGAAAGGTCAAAACTGCATCTATTCACCGTTTACAATGATACCCTTTTGGTAAAAATTGGTTAAAATTGTCTTAGGCCTGGGCGTCAACCATTCAGTAGAATGGAGCCCCAAACAAGCAGAAGTTTCTGCTATTTTGCTTGCTGAAATCGTATTCGTTTCGCCCTTATCATTTGCCCTAGCAAGGGTAGCCTAGCTGTTATCCACAAAGCATTCTCTAACTGACGAGCCCAAACAAGGGCGAAACAGGCTGTCTAGAGATCTTTGTGGGTGAGAGCTAATTGATATTAGATACCCTTTGTAGCATTACTCCGCTAGTTATGCTGCGAAATGCATTCCACAGCTTTAAGCTTTTCCTCGTTAGTACGATACAATTAGGGCCAACATACCAGAATAACAGAAATGTCAAACATCAGTCAGAAATGTCAAACAGCTGCAGGAGAGCAAAGAGATAGATAGGGTAACCCACTACCTCCGGGGGAGTTACAGAGGGAAGACTGGTGACTGTGACGTCGGATTTTTACAGTGGATGAGTGCACACTCCGTAAAGGTATCCTTTGCTATGGCAGTAAAATGCCATTGAGGAAGCTTAACAAAATGAAGTCATCATATTTCGTGTTTGCTGTTGCTGGTGTGAATGCATCAGGTGCATTAGGAGATATAAGCCCAACACTTTCGTAATCACTTCCTGTTTACGAAAACAGATTTCTCTTTCACAGAAATCCTCCTGACTGTGTTACATAATGGAATGTCTCCTACCCGTGACACATTTGAACTTACTAATCGGCATCAATTTAATCCTTAATTAATGCAAAACATACGTCATTCCGGCGTCCCCTTCACTTACCACCTCGTGCTTCCTTACCACTGTTTCTTTTGCTGCGGCATGAACTGGTCGCTTCGAGTAAACGCGTGATTTTTCGGTACACGATTGTGAAAGTTGGACCTCGGTGTGTTTGTTTGTAATGCGCAAGGACGACAAGAAACAACCAAAGACGGTTAGGGTGGATTATCTAGAGGAACTGGTACAGGATGTGGTGGATAAGACTTAAGACCGTGAGGCCACAAGTAGACTAGAAGAGAAAAACAAAAATGGCAGCGTTGTTACGCCTAACGCGGGTCAAGGTTTGAGGGAACCGGCGATTCCGTGAAGCAGTTTGGCTGAAACTATGAGTGCGTTACTGGGTTTATTGGGAAAGGAAATGCAGATGGCATTTGCTAAGGCAGTAAAAGTAGGCAGGGCTCATGAAACTTTGACAAGTGGTGAGGATTGGTTTGAGCCGGTGGCTGGTGACGAGTCGCTTAATAGACTAGGCCGTGAGTCGGGCTGTGGATTGAAACGGTCAGCAGAGTGGCCGTGTGGTGAGAAGTGGCTAAAAGCCATCGTGTTTGGAATGAGGAAGAGGAGGGTACTGGTCATAGTCAGGGTACACCATGGTTACAAATTGATGTTGGTGCAAATGAAGGAGCTCTTGTATGAAACCCAGAATGGGAAGTGGTTGACCAGTGAGGCAGTGGTCGGTGGTGGTAGTATACCTGTTAATGAGCCAGTTGGTTTGGAGGAGTTGTCGTTATGGCCGAAGGCAGTTAAATAGAAGACCCTTGTGTGGAACTTGGAAAAACATGTATTTATTGTCTTGGTGGAACCGCCATAAGGCTGTGGTTTTGTCAGTTGGTGAGAATGACTGAATTTCTGATCGCTACTTCGGTGCAGAGAGAATTTGTGCCCCGTGCACTTCTGTGCTTCAGCGACTATGTGACAGGCATCCCTTATTGACGACAGGATGTGGTTACGGTGTTGGTACAGGCCGATCTATTTTGTGTGTTGTTTGTTGCATTTGTTGAAGGCGTTGCAATTCAAGCTCTTGGAAACTCAGGCGTCGAAGGTGTTGGTGGATGCTAGTACGTTGCAGATTCAATCAATGCGAACTATGAATAAAGTGCGACAGGACAGGTTACAGCTTGCGGAAGATTTAAAGACTGACTCGTTGTCATGTTCCCCCCTACTGACTCTATCGAAATTGTTATGAGCCACTGCCCGACTTGTTGAAGAGGGCAAAGCATGACGTTGCGGCAAGGGCTAGCAAGACATCACAGCCAAGACGAGGGATAGCTCCTTTCGCCGAGGCAGAGGTCGGCGGTCTCCGGGCCATGGTGATGAGATTTGGTAGTGTGATGAGATTTGATAGGAATAGAAGTGCCCTGTCTGCCAGGGTGGATTTCGGCAGTTGTTTTGATTTTGATTGTGGTTTTAAGGATTTTATTGTGAATCTGGGTGCTGGTTTGCACCAGTGGGACACACAAAGAGGTAGTATGCAAGATAGTGCTGCCAAGTTTTCCGGGGATCAGTACAGCCAGGTTCGGTGAGTCAGCAGTTTTCTTTACCACACACAGTGGGGGTGGAGCCGAGGGCCTTCGACCCGAGTGAAGGTTTGTGAATGTGGCAAGGGACTTAATACACTCAGACATGGCCATGGGGACTCGTAAGGCATACAAGGGTAAGTGGGCTCATTGGGAGCAGTGGTGTCGGACACGCGGTGGTGATCCACGAACAGCGTAGGTGCAGCTGTGTCTCAATTTATTGCAACAGGGCCTTATGTATCGAAGTGTTGTCACATTTAGCTGCCATGTCAAGATTTCATGTTGGTTGGACAGGTGCTGCATTGGCACAGCACCCTATGGTGAGGCGGTTTGTGAGGGGTTTATTTCGGCAGCGCCCCCTGCACCACATTATGTGGCCATCTGGGACTTGGTGGCAGTGGAGCGATACCTACGGACGTTACTTCCACAAAGCCAATGGGGTTACGTCAATTTACTACTTGGAAGGTGGTAATGTCATTGGCAGCGTGCGCAGGGAAAAGGGCGAGTGAGATGGCGTTGTTGGACTTGGAATTGGTGTGACTTTGAGGACGCAGAAGCGGTCATTATTATTAGGGAGCATAAAACGGAGAGGATTGGGGTGCCATTCCTAGTGTTGCTTTTCAAAAGAATGAGAATCAGACGCTGGATGTGATCTACTATGTGGCAGCAAGCCTTAGCTTCGGGAAGATGGCCAGAGAGCCCCCTTTTATCGTATATACGGCACCATAGGCCTATGGGTCGTCAAACAGTGGTCCGATGGTGATGGTTGTGAGCAGTGCTGCAGTCCGCGGGAATTGACATTGGTCTCATTAAGGCGCACGCAATGAGAGTGACAGTGACTTCAGCAGCGACTGGTTGCGGGCCCTTGGCCTCACAGGTCATGGCCATGGCGAATTTGTCGTCCTCAGTTTTCGTCACCCACTGCCAGCGAGAATAGTTTCCCAGTTTGGCAATGTCGCTCCTGCAACGTCTACAATCACGAAGGTTGATATACTAAACAGGTTAAGGCTGGCAGCACCACTACTTTAATTTGTCCCATTGTGTAACACAGTGAGGAGGATTTCTGCTTAAGAGAAATGATGATTCTCCTGCGAGAACAAGTAGAGTAGAATCCGACGACACTGCGTTACATTTGCTGTACTGCCTTCCTCCCTGGTGCTGGGTGTTCTCCAGGCGCAAAAGATAGTATTAAGGAAGCACGAGGTGAGAAGCGTTGGGGACACCGGAACTGACATAAGTTTTGCATTATTTAAGAAATAAGAGGATGGTAATTAGTAAGTTAAAATGTGCCACGGTCAACGAATGCGTCCCACTATGTAACAGTGTCGTCAGATTCTATTCAGAGAACAAGTTAGCTGGGAAAATCATAATTTCTTTGTCATATTGGCAAATAGATTTTAATATGCAGCCTATTTCGAATCGAAAGCATTGGTGTGGTATATAAGTATCCCTAGTAGGCAGCATCTTAATAGAAATCGACAAAATGTACAGATAACATGTCCATACAGTAAATAAGCATCACTGTAATAAATACGCGCTTAACCAAACAAATATGGCAGCCACTACACGTGTAGTATATAAATCAACATCCTTTTTATTTTGCGTATAGGTATTACCCTGACGTTGCCACTTAGAAAAGAGGCGAAATATTGAGGCATGTTAACCTTTTCAACATGGGTGTGAAATTGAATTATTTTAACCACTTATCATGCAAAAACCCCAGCAAGATACATGTATTTTTAAAGGATTACCTGTTAGCACAATGCAGAAAACTGTGCGTCTTTTACAGAAAACCCTTCAGCATAGCCAACTTTTTAACAGTGCCAACCAAGTATGTACAGCCAAGAACTATCCAGAAACTAAAACAGACAGCCATTTTATCGCGTTTGCATGATCAGCCGACTGACAGTATGCCACTAAGCAGTAGGAAAAATAATTAGGTCCCAACACACACCACCAACGAAGTCAGGGGTCCCCATGAACAGGAACAATGTGGACAGTCACAGCCAAATGGTCAGAGTAGTTGACTATGATCCACGGGACCGCAGGAACGTGTACCACCATCGAAGAATTACTGCTCTTCTGGAACAGTATTTTTAGAGTGTTCCAGAAGAAAGCATGAATATATTGGAAATACATTGGGAAACTGACATTAATTGGAGGCGATTTAAGCTGGAAATGTCTGAATTCTACCAAAAATCTGATGATTCTCATGCCTGTCAAACCAAAAAACCTGAACAGTAGTATACACTTAAGAGCATAGAAATTGAAGCAAATGGACAAATTACTCAGATGCGCATTGAGTTTTGTTTTGTAATGAAAACCTACATTTTTCCGGGGTCAAAATTGGTTTCTATCGTCTTACAAAAATTTATACTACCTGTAAATTGAACTGCACTCAGTTCCTGAGTGCTCTTTATGACTTGAGGTTTTCGCTCTCCTGATCCGGCCAGTGCGCAACCCCCACTGCGCATGCGCCACCACGCGCAGTCCTTAGGGGTGTGCATCGCCCCTGGCGGCCATCTCTTTTCCTCTCGATATGTCGACCATGATGGTGGCTCACGAGGGGAGGTAGGGTGGGTATTTAAAGGTAGTATAAATTTTCGTAAGACGATAGAAACCAATTTTGACCCCGGAAAAAATTTAGGTTTCTAGTCGTCGGCAGAAAATGTCTACTACCTGTAAATTAAATTGCATTTACAGTACACCTCGTCAGTATAGGTAGCGAGCACCATCATGACGAGTTACCCCGGGTTGCGGACTGGCTTCCCCCAAAAAGTTTAATAAAACTTCGCACTTTATTGAAAAATAACAGAAACAGGAATTTGGATCGTTTTCGTAGGATTTGGTGGCCCTGAAAAGGGCCGTTTGTTTTTGAGATCCGACTTCTAGAGGTCTTGAAATGGGAGGTCTTGCTTCCATCTTCTGGAGGTCTTCATTTCTGTGTTTAATGCTTAAGGGGGTTGGACTATGCATCTGGCTGTTACAATTGATCTCAGACGGTATAGCCCATCTTCTTGTCTTGACATGTCTCTGAGATAATGACTTGTGAAGACAGTTTGGCTTCTCCATGATGTGGCTTGAAGAATTTCAGCAATGGAGACTTGATTGTGAAAAGCCCATGAAGTTGAAAGTGCCCTGAGTTTGTGTGCAGTTGCTTTGATGTTGTTGTCACTGCAATTGATGTTCGCATCGTCGTATGCCCTGTTGATTACAGTTTTGATCCAATTGGCGATCACTGCGGTAGAAGTTACATTCATTCTTTTGGTGAAGGGAAGGAAGAAATGAGTGCGCCCTCTTCGGCATTCGGGGTCACTTGTACGTTTAATGTAGTATCGTAATGCATGCAAGGGACAGAGAGTTCGCGCAGGTTCTTCATCGTAGATGTTTGTGAGGGCCGGAATGATAATGGGTTTGGATCCAACGCAATTCAAATGGTTCAAATGGTTTTTGAGTCTTGGCTCGGAAGTCTGATCGGGGCCTCAGATGGATGAATTTGCAATTGTGGAAAAAGAAGCAGTGGGCAGAGTCGTTTGATAGTGCCTGCATTTCGCTGCTGCGGAGACTTGCTGCCAGTGAAGTTAAAAAACTGTCTTCTTGTGAGGTGGTTGATGTGACAGGTTTGGATGGGTTTGTATGGTTCATTGGTCAAAGACTTCAAAACTGGAGTAGATCCCAATTCGGGAAGGATTTTAAAACGGACGAAAGGCGGTAATCTTCGAGGAGGTATCTATTTCCAGCGGCCTTGAAGACAGTGTTTAAGGCAGAGCGGTAGACCAGAACGGTTGAGCCTTTTAGCTTGTTCTTGAAGAAATCAGTGAAGAAAACTAGGTCTTGAATAGGGGGACTGAGTGGATTAACCTTTTTTCGCTTACACCAATGAAACCATCGTTGCCAATGGCTGTTGTACATTTTGTTGGTGGAGTCCCGTAGGGCCTTGCTGGTGATGTAAGTGGCTTGTTCTTCAAAAATTCCATCTTCCTTGATGAGTTGGATGATAATAGCCACTCGTGCAGATGTAAGATTTTGGAGTTCGGGTGGAACTTGGTTCCCTTCTGTTGGGATAAGAGATCTGGAGGGTTTGGTAGTTCTCTTGGTATGTCCACGAGAAGGTCGAGTAGGCGAGGGAACCAAGGGCTGCAGGCCAGTACGATGCGATTAGGAGAAATAGTCCCTGGGTTTGTTAGATTTTTGTTAGGATGGTTGGAAGGAGTTTGAATGGAGGGAAGAGGTAGGTGTACAGGTTCTCCCACGGGAAGGTTAGAGCATCGACTGCACAGGCTAGGTCGTCCGGAATTGGGCTGACGAATTGGGGAAGTTTAGCATTGTGCCTCGTAGCGAAGACGTCGATCATGAGTTTTCCCCCGATGATGAAGAGAGATTTGCAAATTGATGTCTTGAGGGACGATTCCCCTGATGGTGGTTTCCTCCGAGATAGTGCATCTGCTATCACGGATGTGGAGTGGTTGGAGAGTTATGTTGAGTTCCAAGCATAGGTTGAATATGTCGGAGGTAACCTGGTATAGGATTCGAGAGCGAGTTCCTCCTTCTCTCTGAATGTAGGCAACTGCGGTGGTGTTGTCGGTCTGGACTTGGACAATCTTGCCCGCTACGAGGTGACGAAAATGGAGAAGAGCATTGTAGATCGCTTTTAGCTTGAGGATGTTGATGTGCTTGGTTGAGCTGGGAGGCCAGATTCCTTTTGTCTCGTTGTCCTTTATGTGTGCCCCACATCCGGTCTGGGATGCTTTGGTTAGAAGAAGATCGGGAGGAGGCTCGTGTAGAGGCATTGTTTTGGACAGATTTGTGGTGTTCATTCACCAGTGAAGACATTCCCATGGGAAGTAGGGATTGGAAGGCATCGTTTCTTTGGTTGACGGGTGATGGTTGCCCCAGTGGTCGATGCGGAAGTGGTGGAACGGTCGTGTCATCCATCGGCCGTAGGGTAGGAGGTCGGACATGGAGTCCATTTTGCCTATGAGAGAGTTCAAGGACGTTAGGGAGTGGTTTGCTGACTGGGTGAAGGAGAGGTAGTGATGTAGGAGGTCTGCTTTCCGTTTTATTGATGGCGTAACGGTGGCATTTGTTAAGTTGAATTCTGCGCCGAGGAAGATGAAGGTTTGTGCAGGTTGAAGCCGGGATTTTTTCCAATTGACCCCGAGACCTAAGTTGTATAGCAGACGAATGGTGAGGGAAGTGTTTTGTTGGAGTTGGTGAGGATTTATGTTATCGAGGAATGTGTTCGCTTTAACTTGGTGGCGGTGAAGGTGGCTCAGGATAAGCTTCATGACGAGAGTAAAGATGCGTGGAGCAGCGTTGAGGCCAAACGGGAGGGTTTGGAATTCGTAAATTTTCACTCGATAGATGAAACGGAAGTAGTGGAGGTACTTTCTGTGCAGTGGGATATGGAGATATGTATCCTTGAGGTCGATCGAAATTGTCCATTGCAGAGGTTTGAGGGAGAGGCGAATGGATTGAAGGGTCTCCATTTTCAAGTGGTCGTTGTCCATGTAGCGATTTAACGGTTTTAGGTTGAAAACCATTCTCCCCCCATCGGACTTCTTTGGTCTCAGGAAGATGGCACTGTAGAAGCCAGGTTATTTGAATGGTCGGGGCAGAGGCGGATTGCACTTGTTTGGAGAGAGCAGGTGAGGTTTTGGTTGCGAGGTCCCAAGGAGGGGCGATTGCAAGGGGAGGTTTTGAGTTGAAGGATGGTTGAAAACCATGGGATACGATAGATAGGATGAATTTGTCGTTTGTTATCCAGTGCCATGCTGGTTTGAAGTGACTGATTCTGCCCCCAACGGGGAGAGTATGGGCATAGTCACATACGGTGATAGGACTTATGGCTGTAAGT
The DNA here is from genome assembly GCA_023313725.1 of Lithobius niger. Lineage (NCBI taxonomy): Eukaryota > Metazoa > Arthropoda > Chilopoda > Lithobiomorpha > Lithobiidae > Lithobius > Lithobius niger. The sequence goes on along the minus strand of JAHWFP010245515.1, from coordinate 3,702 downwards.
GGAGGAGTACTTGCTGCGGTTGTCGGGGGTGGAGCTCCTTCTGTTCCTGTTGTAGCTGCGTGAGTTGTTTTGGCTGTTCCCTCGAAAGAACTGATTTTGACGGGGAGATGGTTTTCTCTTGTCACGGGACGATTGGTTGTTGGAGTCTGAGGTGGTGGTTTGGGGTCGGAGGTGTGCCCTTGGTATGGTTTCCGAAAAGGCTGGTTGCTTGATGGTTTGAGCACTTTCTTTGGTTTGCAGGAGATGTCCAAGTGAGGAGCGAGGGTTGGGATGCGGCTTCTGAAGAGAGTGTCCGTCTTGTGAAGAGGTTGGTTGCGGAGGGAGGATGTGTTTGGTAGATGTGTTTAAATTGGACGTGGTGCTTAAAGCGATGTTCCTTAGTAGGAGGGTGGAGTTTAACAGCGCCTTGGTGAACCAATTGAAGGAGTGATATAAGGCGAAGGACATTTTCTTGAAAAGTTCGGAGGTGAGAAAGTGAAGGTACTTGATGTTCTTTTAACTGGTCTCACGAAGGAGTCTCTCACAAAGCGTGTTGATGGCCATGGCGAGGACGTCAGCTTGGGAGTTGGCGCGAAGGCCTAGACGGAGTATTTTGTCATTTTCACGAAGCACGGCCGTTGGTACCTCGATGCGGCGAAGGATGTAGAGTGCAGTGCCGAAATCTATTTTGGCTTCAGTAGACAGGAATTCGGATTGTTGGTATGTTTCAGATTGGCGAGGGTTGGCAGTGCCGTCACCAGTTGCTCTAAAGAACCAATATTCGCATCCTGGACGGGGAAGTGGTAGATCCTGGTCAAGTTTAAGACGGTTGCCCTTCCCGAGGAGGAAGGCTCCAGTTCTGAGGAGAGTTGTGAGCAGGGCCGTAGATTGTCCAACCTTTGCTTTTTCACATTTGTTCTTGTCCTGGAGGCCATAACTGAACCCCGTCGAAAGACCCTGTTCTTCGGTTTAGGGGTGGAAGTGTCCGGCTTGTAAAGGTAGTCATTGGGAATGATGGCTTCGACTGCTTTAAAACGTCGACTAGGGGAATGGCAGTCGGGTCATCGTCGGCCTGAAGCGAATCTTCGTGGTGGTTGAGCAAAATTGACTCGATGCGAAGGGTGACGTACTAAAGTGAAAGCCGAGTCAAGATCGTCTTCAGCGTTGAAGATGTTGGATAGAAGTTGCTGAAGGTCAGCTGAGGAAATGTTCAGACAGTGTTTCTTCACTGTCGGTTGAGCAGAAGGTTGCTTCTTTTTGCGAGCTTCATTGTCGGAGGATGCAATCCATTCTTGGACGTACGAAGCGGCCTTTGAAGGGGGTTGATGCAGAAGGACGGTTCTTGTAAGAGAATTCCCTGATGGAGCGATTCGTGAGACGATGAATTTCCTGCGTGGATAAGGGTTCCGACGTCGGCCCAGGATGAGAAGATGAGGATGAGAAGCTGACGATAAGTCGAGAGGTTGGGCATCATGTTGCTGGGAACGAGAGATGCCGCAGTTGATGGAGGTCTCTGGGCGCAGGTTAATGGAGAGGCCGACTGATCCTGGGTGTCTATTGAGGCTGTGGGACGATGTGGAGACGGCAGTACTACAATGCTGGGATACGGTGGTATTGGGCTCGATGGTGAAGAATCCATAGTTTACCGGCAAACGAAATGCGAGCTATGGGCGGTAGCGAACGACGAACGAACGACGAACGAGTTGTGAACGACGAATGGGCAGGGCGAACGACGAACAGGCAGCAAACGACGAACGGCGAACGGGCAGTTGAAAAGACGAACGGTGCGAGACGGGTGTAGTGTAGCAGGCGGCGTCAAAGTTCAGGGTAATGGCATGCGAACGACGAACGGGCTGCGAACGATGAACGACGAACGGAGAATGGAGAGGAGAGCTTCTTCAGGTGACGTCTGCGATGAGAGCTTGAGGAAAAGAGATGGCCGCCAGAGGTGAGCTGTCTGCTTTTACAGGAGGACTGCGCACGGTGACGCACGCGCAGTGGGGTTGCGCACTGGCCGGATCAGGAGAGTGAAAAACCTCAAGTCATAAAGAGCACTCAGGAACTGAATGCAATTTAACCCTATATACGCGTTGCGCCCGAAATCGGGCGTGCAGTATTGTTGCAGAACACGCGTTGAGCCCGATATCGGGCTGCTGATGACGTCTGAACAAGGCAGCTCGTGATTCGCTAGTACTGCTTCTTAATGTGAAATAAACAAAGGAATTGGCTAATGGACTATCACCTAACAAATCGGCATTAGATAACATCAAGAAGACGAACCAATCCCGTCGTATTATTTCAATTTTCGCGCCGTACTCTCATTCTCAAGGGGCAGCAGTATGCGAGCCATTCAAGATGGCCGCCCGTTGTTGGCGTTATCGTCTAAGAGAATTGCGCCCAAGCGATGTGGATTATTACGTATGGGCTGACGATTCAAACAGTAAAAAAGGATTAAGTGATAACAGCTGTAACATAAAACCATTGTTGGACTGGCTGAGCAAAAGTAACAAAACTGAATTGTAATACGGAACTGTAGTGTTAGACCATGCAGTAGGAGGCTGTCCAAAACAGCGGCGGGCAAGCGGCAGGCGGGCGGGCGGCAGCGGAGAAGTGATCGCCCTCCCGTCTTACAACAATCGTACGTGGAAGTAGAAGTACATTCATGCCGGCTACTGCTAAACTAGTGACTGATCGATTTGTTTGCAAGCTACAACAATGACAAGGTAAAGAGAAAATACTTTTATATTTATTATTTAGGCCGTTGATGTGTCGCACTTTGTTTAAAGGTTAGGATTTATTTACAACAGCGTACTGCGTTCATCTTTCCCGTACGAGTATTGTTGGGAAGCCAACATCACTGATATTGCTGTCACAAAATAAATGCGCGCAGCAGGGTAGAGCACATGGTAAAAAATCAGCGTATATAGGGTTAAGCTTGGCATTGTGAAAGGAATTAAGGGCCATTCGTGAAGGAAGTCGATCTGTCCTTACCAGTCTTCACAGAAAAAGACTGGAACAATGAGGTCACTGGGTGGGTGCATTTTTATCACAGATAACCAGGTAAAGACAGCAGTCCTTTGATCTGCTTTTGTTGCAAATAAAATAACTGACGACGGTATTCCAATTGCTCCTTTGCCATCACTGGTACCACACAATGAGTGCTGTTCAGTGGCGTTTTTTTATAGCTTCAAATGTTCTAGCAGCCTTCATTAAACTAAAACAAGTAATTTCTGTGAACCAGATGGATTTTTTTTTTTTAGCAAATTGCCCTTGAAATTTGTTACCAATGGGTAACAAAGCTGCCTCCCATCAATATGGAACACAGCTACGGTTGTACTACCAGTATACAAGAATGGACCACCATCAGACGCGCTTAATTACTGACCAATATCACTCACTTGTGTGGTCTGCAAAGTCATGGAAGCTATTATTTGCGATTCTATTCTTCAGCTGTTGAGTAAATATTTGATCATTAAACGTGACCAAATTTGGCTTCTTACCCAATCGGTTGGCAACCCACCAATTACTCCTAGTCCTTGACCATTGGATGTCGGTATTCCATCTGACACCATCTATTTTGATTTTAAAAAAGCTTTTGAATTGGTGATCCAACGTAAAATATTAGCAAAGATTGGTGCCTGTGGTATTTTCTGTAACTTTAGGAACTGGATAGCTTCCGTCTTGGGAAATCGTACCCAGGGGGTTATTTTGAGGGATCATTGT
>JAHWFP010245514.1:15621-32514 GCA_023313725.1 Lithobius niger | reverse complement strand
TCTCGCCGTCGACTCATAATCATCCTCATCTTCATCTGGAGGTGACGTCTTCATCTGGAGGTGACGACTATGCAGCCGCCATTAGGTGACGGAGGGCGGTCTGCGCCCTGTTTCAAAAGGGAGAGCCACTAGCATCATCATCATCATCATCTCTTGCTACCAAGCTTGCTACTGCGTGAGCGGCAAACACACTATCCCATTCCAGCCACTATAACACGGCTATACTAGGGAATGAGCTGAACTGTCACCAACAGTGGTGCTTTTGGTTTGTTTTGGTTTGTTGCGGTCGTAGCCACTGCGAAAAGAAATGAGGCTTTACCAGTACAGTTACAGGCCACAGATATAGATTTTTTTCTTTTCTTTTTAAAACAATATTTTCGGAAACGAAACCGAAATATTAAAATATCAAGGTGAAAGATAAGCGATAAGAACAGTGAGAAATAAATCCAAACTTCTCATTATAAAGTTTCTGAAACAGTGAACATTTCAACTATTTACTCATATAATGTTACCACAGCCTTCGGTGACCCAGGCCCCCGGTCGCATAAAACTTTTTTTTACACGGTCATTCGAATCCCAAGAAAATGATGATTTTAAATTTGTCTTATTTTTCCAAATTACGTGCCTCGCTCGGGTAACCGCGCTCGCTATTGCTAAACATATAACATCAGAAACCCGCAACGAAAAAGTTGTCCGGGCAACCAAGACCTGGCCGGTCGAAAACGTGATTCAAATGATGCCTGAGATCTGTTACGCTTCAGATCTGTGTTGCACCCTGGTCAGGTCATCAGTGCGCTCTATGAAGGTAGGTTTGCTTGTTCGTCACCAGAGTGAGCATGTTGTCAGAGACCTGATGTTGTCTAGGTCCCACGCGTACCACGTGATTCGCCTCAGCCATAATATCGTCTGCAAAATAGACAGGCGCCTTTCGATTGGGACAAGGCCAGGTCGAATTACTCGTAAAATGGATCACATCAAGGTAATTGTTATCATTGAATGAAACTTACATTACCAAACCAGTTTTTTTTTCACTGCACAACGAACGGGACCCTTTGAGCGTTTGGGCCATGTTTTGTTGCAATGGTTGTTCAATGGAAATTCAAACCGAGGCTTGTTTTGAGTAAAAAGATTTAATTAATGATCATTTTAATCAGCCGTTTGTTGACACTCTCAAGTTAATGTTTAACCATGGTTAAACTAAGGGAGCTATGGATGTGTTTTCGTGGGTTTGGAGACGTATAGCCAATCAATAGATTGTAGGCCTCGTAGCTTTATCCTACGCAGAACAACACGTGTATACAAGATTAGAGGGTGAACTGAATATTGGCAAGTCTTTTTTGCTTACACTTTCCATCTTCGGTTAGGTCTGTTACGTTTTGTTTGGTAAATTTTATGTTTGTTACTGTGTTACCCGTATTGCACTGGAATGCTTCCACTCAAAGTCTAGCTTAATTTATTTTGGCCTTGCATAACGTAGTACATTTGCTTTTTTCTGTTTTGTTAAGGATTTTTTTCCATGGTAGCCTACCTGTGATGCGTGAGGCAATTTTTTTTTTTACTTATACTCGGTCATTTAGATTCAAATTAAAGACTGATGTTCAGTGTTCACCGATGGTTACCGTGTCTACCTTAGCGCCATCTATTATCCTTTATGTCGTTAACCTCTTACAGGCCATACGTTCCTTTTCCTTTGAGCGATTTAACGAATCACGAGTATAGTGTGTAAAGTCAAGGTTAGCATTATGCACTGGCCATTTCTCTACGTACGTCAATTCCGTTTAGGTAGGTACAGTTTGACGTTAATCCCACCACACTCTAGGGATAGACGGATATTAACATCGGTATCGGTATTTATCAATATTATCGGTATTTTTTTCTGTATCGGTATCGGATCTGTATCTGTGTTTATTTACCGATATTTTAGCCGATACGACCAACTTCCATGCACGTTGGCTACTCGGCCTAGCTTGAGAGAAACCTTTCCTGCATAGTATCGCTTGTATCCCAGAAGTCATCTGCACAGCAGCTTAGTGAATTCAACGCGTGCGCATTGTTAGATTCAGGGCGGCGTCTTGCGATTAGGCTATCTGCAGTGTGTTTACAGTCGAAGGTACACCCGCGGATCTGACACCACTTATAAAAAAAATTAGAAAATTACTTTTCTTGCATACCTACCAATTTAAGAATGATTAAATACGAGTGTGAATTTCTGACCCATTGACTTTTTTTTAAATCGGCATTGGTATATCTGTATCGGACTGAGGAGGAAAAATCGGTGGATTGGCTCGGGATTTTTCTGTATCGGTCGATCCCTACCGTACTCTTGTTTTGCTGAACCATTATTAAGAAAAGAAAAATGCAGGGAGACCGATACCCGAAGACTTAGTATAAGTTTCTGTAGGTTTAGGTCGCATCGTTTCGCTGTCAACGTCATGCTATGAAATGTTCTGCGGTGAAACTTGTTCCTGCCCACAGCAAATTTGGAGCCGGGCAACTCACCCACATAGCAAACACGACTGAGCCAAAGAAAAATGTTAAAGGTGTCATGTGAATTTCATAGTAGCAAGTAACCCATCCATTACAAACGCCTTTGTATCAAAGCTGTGGTGGTAGTTGGGACGAGTTAGATTCTTGCTAAGTAGTGGAACCTGAAGAGCTATGGTATTTTAACCTAGTTAAAAACTAGGAATTCTCAAGATTTTTTTTTTACATAAACCTGGGAAACTATAGGGAAAACAACAAAAAGTGGACACAAACTCATGAATCTTCAGATGGCTGCTTTGAAAGCAACTAATTGCAAAGCTGCAAAACCTTGTAAAAAATAAATAAAAATACAGGCACACCGAGCCATTGCCTACCGTGAAAATTCATATTAAAGTTGAAAAACTCGCCTTTTTTTACGGTTAATTTCACAAAAAACTCGATATAACACACATCATTGCAAATTTTCGATACTGACTATCGATAATTTGCAGTGATAATTCGTATATCGAGTTTTTGTGAAATTAACCGTAAAAAAAAGTGAATTTTTCAACTTTAATATGAATTTTCACAGTAGGCAATGGCTCAGTATGCCTGTATTTCTTATTTATTTATTTTAAAAAAGGTGAACTTTTCAACCGAGCTATGCCTAAGTGCATTTGATGTATTATGTTAACACATACTGTTAAAAATGTTAAACCTTATAACCACGATTTCTTTGCACTATGTGAATCTTACAAACAAATAACTGATAAAATGCGTGAAAAAAATTGCTTCGTAAAATGATGGTAAATAGCCTGAAAATTGACCTTTACCCTGGAACCCTCGGGGGAAATTTATTTCATTATTTTGATGAGATCTCTATTCGATGTTTACGATCTCTATTGGAGTAGTTTTAATTAGATTCAAGCCAAACTGCTGAGCTTACAACAGAAGTGCTGAGTGTCGATTATTTGGTGAACATACTCTTAAAATTTGTTAACGAAAATGAAGAGCAAAATGATGCTTCTTTAAGCTTGTGGGTGTTCGTGTTCAAATGGTTTTCCAGTTTAAAGCCGAGCGTGGGAAAGTGGCAATGTACGAGACAGAAAATTCTACGCGGCCGGCCGCAGAAAATAATTACAGTCGATAAAATTTTTTGGCTGTAAATAGCCAATTTAACATTCGGGTGGCATGGCAGTAAATCTTTAAAATGTTCTTGTCTAACGTTGGCCTAGGTCCTTAATGGAAAAAAATTAATCACTTCAAAAGATGTAAGCAACTGTTTTAATGATTGTAAAACTTTGCCACATTATTAATGGAAAAAAAATAAACTTACATTACAAAAATGCCAAGCAGTGATTAGTGATTGTGGAGACTCCTACAGTGGAGAAATTATGCCTACAGAAATATGTTCTGGTTACAAAACTATGTCTCCAGGGCTCGAAATGAGCGGTATCGCATCGCAATTTGCGCCACAAATTTAAACTTTAGCGATGCAAAATCAAATAATGTATAGCAGTTTAGCGATGCAACTGTATTAAACGAGACAACATAACAGCGGATAGTCATGATTGTGTTGGTTAATTCTTCCTACTTTATAGGCAGGCCAAGCGTCGCACATGCATTCTGGAAAATCGTTGGTCCTACCATTACCTTCGGTATTTAGTTGGTGGCGCTTTCTTTTCAGACACTCGTCAGAATAGTCTTAACGTGCATCAGATGCCGTAATCTTGACCAATCCTCCATGTGTGTAGCAAAGTAAAAGTGAAGCAAAAATGGCTATAGTTTCAAATAAAGTAAATTTTTTGTATTTTTTACTAAATAAATTATTCTTTAAAAGTTGCTAATCATTTTTTCGTGACTGCTACGCAAATTTGGATTTTGTATCGCATTTCTGCTAGGCAATTTTTCTAAGACAATTCGAGCCCTAGTCTCTTAAAGCTGGGGTTTGAAGTGTACAACTTAAAAATGATTTGAGCTAGCCTACTGACTTTCTATACCACCGGAAAGCTCTCACCAAGACGATTCGGTTTATTGAAATGTCAAAATCGGTAAAATAAATTGGGATATCATACGAGCCATACTCAAGTATAAATTGCGTAGGTTACTTAGCTTGGCTCAAGATTTTTTGATTTCAACCTTCACCTTTATCGCGGATGCGTACACAACTAGTAAAAATGTGTCCTTCCTTCACTAACATTTTACCATTTCGCCGGACAGTAGATGGAGCCATAGCAGAATGGAACAACTCAGCTTTGGTTTCCATTCAACTTAAAAGACTGGCTGTCACGTTTTCAAATAATCTATGGTCGCAGGTATTAACAGGGGGTGAATGGGAAAGTTTTCCCATGTAGGAATTTTAATTGTGACCGTTTTAAAGCATGCCACTATAAGGGAGGTATTTTAACCTGTAGTCGCCTAGATATGAACGTACGCCTTCAGCGTATAACAGTGAAAAACTAAGTCCCAGCACGAGCTTTGTGAGGGGGCCCCGGGGACCCCGAGCAAAGCGGGCAGTCACAGCCCAGTGATCAGCGTTGTCGGCTCTAAACCAAGAGAATGCTGGTTCGAATCCGAGAACCGACCCAAGTACCATATGGACTCTAAAAAAGGGTCTGAAAGTTTTTTCAGGCGTTTATGGGTTAATAAGTACAGATCAAACTTATTTCATTGTCTTTGAACCTGATGTCTGTTGTCCAAGAAAGAATCTGCCCGCAGCCATTCAGGTTAGAAGAGGGATGCAAGCTTTAATCTGCATAACCACAATGAGTGGCAGTTTTTGTCATATCGGCAAATTGGAAACTATACATAGGTCTACTTGTAATAAAGGAGCTCGATCCAAGTACACATTGATAAGTGTGGTGTTGCTATCAGTCTGTCTGCTGAGTTTTGGTCTGCAAACACTTAACTTTATCTTCTCAGTTAGATGTTTTAAAAGCCAAGTTTTGAAGCCCCGCCTACATCGATTTTTTTTATTTTTGACAAGAAAGGGAAAAAAAAACTACCGCAGCAGAAGCAACTTTTCCAGTCTGCATTGTGTAAGAAACACAAGTGGTTCCTAATACGTTAAAGACAGTGTTTGCAGGGCTTATTACTGACTTGTAGAAAAAATTTCATACTGGAAGTAGGCGAATGAAACCTGTGTAATTTTTCACCTTCCTAATGAATTGCCTTCCCATTTTTAGTTTAGCTGGAATTGGATGGGCATTTTTTATCTGACCTTGAGAAGAGCTGTTTATTTAAAACAATGATTATACAGCTGGCACATTTGGGAGCACACGTCCCTAAAGGGTTTTAATGTTTTGTGAATAATGAAAACGAACACAATTGTTATCCAAATAAAAAAAAATTATTTGGGTCAAGTGGTAAACTGTCCAGAAGTAAGGTTGAGTTATTCTAGCCTATACAGAAAAATATTTGTATTTTCAGGTAGGCGTGTTGTACATGTCGATCTATTATAAAAAAAAGAAAATTGGGGCCAGTCTGCACCATTTTTTTAAGATAAGGGTTCGAGAAACAACTTGAAATCTTATTGCTAGAAAAAGTACAATACCTGTCAGTTTTTGCATTGTTGTCCCAACGATGCTCCTGGATGCTTGAGATTTCATTAAGGTTCGTTGGCCGCCTCAGTAACCCAACCGCGCATGCGCGGCCTTCCCTATAAGAATGACGGCTACGAGAGCCTGCCATCTCTTTGTCTCAAGCCGCCGTCTTGCACGGCCGCTCGTTCTTTCCTGGATTTGATGTCTTATGTTCCGAAAACATCGTGACTCCCTTCCCGTGCCCTCCCGGGACCGCTCCACTCTCCGCTGCCTCCGGTTGTACTCCGACTTCGTGGGATTGAATTCTCTGCGCTGTCTGAAAAGACCAGCCGTCTTCGTCGATTGGCCTTTTGTTCGTTCAACCATGACCTTGGTCCTCCCGACACTGACATCATCCGCTGTCGAGTCATCGCTTCTTGAACCTGCGTTGGAAACGAAAACAACGTGGCTCCCTTCCCGTTGACTCCCGGGATCGATCCACCCTCCGGAAACCATGGTGACGACGCTTGCCGTCCACCGTCTTTTTCGGACGGTTCTCCATGCCAATGGCCTTTTTGGTTAGTATGTCTGCCTTCCATCTGCGTGGTTCCCATCCGAAAACAACATTCACCAGCCACCGATCCCTTGTTACCAAGGACCCTCACACCCTCAGACGCTGCTACCGAATCTGGCCTCATCTAACATCGGCCACTTCAAGCCTTGCCTTTCCGAAAGCCACCTCACCATTCTGCGGATTACCTTTCACCGCTAGAAATTGGATCTCCACCGGCGAAGACCGGAACCAATGAATCCTCAATCGTCAGGCATTTCAGTGCACCAATGGAAACAAAAACACCGTGGCTCCCTTTCCGTGCCTCCCGGAGTCGATCCCTCATCCGAAAACTAGTGGCTATGATGTCTATCATCGACCCACTTTCGGATTGACGTTCACTTGGATATTGAAAACAAATTCCACAGCCCCACGATGATGTCAACCCGGAACGAATAGAAAAACTTTCGTCTGCTCCGCCGCTGGAAACGAATCACCATGGCTCCCTTCCTGTGCCTCTTGGAATTGATCCAGCGTTCAAAACAAGATGGTCTTGACGGTCCATCTCCCACCCACTATCGAATTGACGCCATTCTGGTCATGTGAAAGAAATTGCCTAGGCCACGAGGAAGCAACCCTGAAACAAATGGACACTTCGCTCACCTCTCCCGCGAAAACGAAAACACCGTGGCTCCTTTCCCGGGCCTGACGGAAACGATCCACCGGCTGAAAACTTGTGCGTTAAAGGAGCTGCCCCCCCCCCCCCCAACCCACTTTTTGGATATTCACCACCTTAAGAAGAGACACTTCGTTGGCCCTCGTTTATCCCCGATCCAAATAAATGACCACTTTCCGAAAGAACCATGGCCCCGTTTCCTCCTCCTGCCATCAATCTATCCTCTCAGGAACCGCCTGATCTGCGTCCGGGTAACCTGCTTTTTCATCAACAACAAAAAAAAAAATCCCTGAGACTCAAGGCTCATGAAGACGGACAAAAAAAAATCCATTTTCACTCTGACGGCACCTCCTACCGCTCGGCTTCCCCATCGGACATTTGGGCATCGAAACGTTCAATGCACAAATTCGACGTCGAAAGCTGCCAAACCTGGCCGTTTCTGAAAGACCATCGATCCCACGCCGACCTTCGTGAACATCTCTTGATTCCACATTAGCTTGGATTCTCCTTTCGGAAAGCCGCAAACCTGAACCGACCAGCCACTCTTTCCTTCAGCCATCACCTCCCACCACGTATGGCTGGCATCAGCAAATGCCCCCCCCCCCCCCCCATCCTTCACTCGCATGGTGTCGACCAAGAAACTTTTCCGCTCACAAATTCGAGTGGAAAGTTCACCAATCGGTTCTTCACCCTGATTTCAAACTGTTTCCATCACGTCTCAAAACCTTAATGAGGAAAACTGAAACGAAACCAAAAAAGAAAAAAAACGAAAGCTGAACACATGGAAACGAAAATTGAACCCTCCCTAATCCACGAGCCCCACGGGGATATGGGATCACGGACCTCCAACATGAAGCGAAAACCCTACCGTCAAACCTGCCGGTAGTTTCCGACCATCGAACGAAAACCAATCCCGCCTTTCGTCAAACAACACATTAGACAACTCGCGCATGAACACTGCAAACAGCGCCACCGCCGCCTCCATTCTCACCTTCAAGTAGACCAACCCAACCCAAATTCCGGTCGCATCACTCCCAAGAGCTTTCATTTCCCGCTTCTCGCACGCATCAGATGATATCTTTGTTGTCATTTTTCACGGCTACGTAGCGTTCCATTGAACCAGTGCTGAAGGATCCAACATCATGGTAAAAGTAAAGAAATCCAAAACGACTGAAGTTGAAGACGTCTATTTTGGCCGCGCGCCAAAGATTGAAGACCCAGGGAAGTGTAACTGTCCCAGACTCAAAAATTCTAATTGGAAAGACCCACACACAACTGTCTGCCAGTAGCATAGAAAGTGTGAGTACTATGACAACCCGTGCAAAATCTGTTTCACCATCCCATACAATGATTCGCGTGAAATTGCTTCAATGCAGCTTGCTTCGGCAATCAGGAAGTGCCAGGCAAAACAACGTACCATCACCCTAAAGAAAATTCGTGGCAACTCTCTACCGGCAACGCCAAAACCAAAACCGATGCCGTCCTGCACGATCACCAAGCCACGCAAGACTCCCGGGAAAACCCCCGAGTCATTGCAAGCTGGAACTCCCTTCTTTCAACAATCGATGCTTAGCTCACCAATATCCACCACGCCTGGAACTGTGATAACCATTCCGACAACCGAATCTGAGGGAGAAGCTCATGACGCTCACCAGACCCCCTGAAATCGTGTAAACCGACTCCGGCGCCTCCACAATCAATCGAATCAGTTTCAGCCCCACCACAGACCTGACTCAATCACGTGCCCTGGATCCAGTCCCACCACAAGATAAGAAACACACGGACGAAAGCCCGTTATCACCCGTACAGGAAGAGGAGGACCAAGAAATCAAGCAACCGTCCACGGAATTCTTGGTACCGGCAACACCCCGATCACCAAACCGAAACGACTCGGACGTTGACGAAGCCGGACTACAATTGGAATCAACCCCACCCACCACCCCTTTTGAACATGAGGTTGAAACTCATGGAAAGTCACCAGTGTGTTCAAGATCCCCACTCTACGGCCTCGACTTCGAAATGGTAGAAGTTGACCACCTCAAATTTTTAAGACCCTAAAACGCAAGCTAAAGCTCAATGGCAGGGCTAAAGTTCAATTTGAGCTCAACACCATCAAGATCAAACCCCTGCCAATATCATTCCAGGCACAATTCACGGAACAAGCTCAAACCATCGCCAAGTTAAAAGCCGAAAACAAGAAACTACGATCTGAAAACTCAGATCAGTTCAAGAGACTCACAGATGCTGTTCTCCAGCAGGTACTTTCGGGGAAAAAAAGAAGTCTCTGAACCTCCCCATTTTGGACTTAACCCCCCATCTCAACATCGCCCATGGATCCGCTTCCGAACCCCACAAACTGAACTCTTATTCCTTATGGAATAAGGAATAACGCCACCAACTTCAGGCCCTCCATTCCGACATCGGAAATTCCATGCGACTCCTGCATAGCTAAAGCAAAAGGATACTGCTTCGGAGTTCGCAATCACTCAAACACTAACAACCCACAATAAGTCCATTAATTTGTCATGCCACAATTTTCGTTAGACTCCAAAAAAAAAAACCACACCCACCCCCTTTTCTTTAAAAAAAAAAAAAAAAAACTTTTCCGAGTAGTCTTCCCTACAGCCCCCTTTCCCCGGTCGGGCGGTGCAGAGGAAACGCTCACCTTTCGACCTGAAAGCAACTTTGCCGGCAATCACAGCTTTTTCAAAATCATCTTTCCAATTAACGAACCTAATCAAATGTGACCACTTAAAACAAAATCGCCTCGTGGCTTAAAGAATTTAAAACTTAATTTCTTTTCATTCTCACCAAAACCTGATCTCGGAATCACACCTTTAGGCAAGTCTCTCCTAACCTTTTCAAAAAAAAATGATGAGAAGATTGAAGTGAAATATCACCAAACTTGACAACCTGGGGTACATCAATCAAATTGTGTGATCCCACAACTACACAAGATCAACAGACAAGTCTACAACTCATTCCATCATCTGTAGTACCTGACGTCCACTGCCCAACCAAGACCTTCCCTTTCAAAAAAAATAAAAACTGGCATCCATCACCACAGCTGATATCTAGGCCAACATACAGATGGACGCCAACATGGGTGACGCCAGTCACAGAACCTCAGGGAACTCGCTCAAAAGGTATTCGCCACCTAATTTGATGAGGTCGGCCTGTCAGTGCAAAAATTGACAGGTATTGGACTTTTTCCAGCAATAAGAAAGTCCATTTTGCCGTCCTCCAGCCTGGCCGGCTAAAAATGGTTTCTTTTGCTGAAAAAATACAATACCTTAGGGCCCACCCTGCCTCCCCTCTCGAGTCACCTTTTGACAATTGAGAGACAAAGAGATGGTCAGGCTCTCGTAGCCGCCGTTCTTATAGGAAAGGACGCGCATGCGTGGTTGGGTTACTGAGGCGGCCAACAAACCTTTATGTAATCTCAAGCATCCAGGAGCATCGTTGGGACAACAATGCAAAAATTGACAGGTATTGTACTTTTTACGCAAAAGAAACCATTTTTAGCCGGCCAGACTGGGGGACCGGCAAAATGGGCTATTCTATGCTGCGTAAAGGGACATACCCCAGATGACGGGCTTGAGTCGGCAGCTTTGCTTAAAAAGTTAAGCATGAGCAACACTCGACATTAGGGTAATAGGTCAGTTGTTTTGCCATTTTAGTTATCGACCAACTATCAACATAAGCACTATCCTACTATTTACGCCAACTCTCCAGAAATCGGTCTTTGACTTTCTTTTGCGTATAATTGTTAACTATCACATTAGCCTGTCATCGACTTTGGTTTTGTTCATTATGTTGGGCTCCCCTGTATTGCAACTTTATTGAAATTTCTCGTGTCTCACACCCCCAGCCCCCAGAAAACAAATTTGTTTACTTCGGTCCAATACAATGATATTTAGAGCTTTAAAGGTTTTCTCCAAGTAACGTAGGGCATAGATACAACAAATTTCTGAAAGACTTGTATTAAAGAAAAAGTCAAATTTTACCAGATGCAGCCGGTCAAAATTGGTTTCTATTGCCGGAAACACAGCGATGAACGTGGTGGAAGTAGTCCGGTGGTGGAGGGGAAGATGCTGAAGAGAGGACCCTCCGTTCCGAACGAAGAAAGGTGGGAAGGAAGTTCGAAAGAAGGTTCTGAAATTAAGGGCGGGTGTGAAAACGAATGCATAACCCTTAGTACTGGATCTGCAAGAAAGGCAAGGAATATTCCAGGCCATAACCAGGCAAGGTTTTGATTAAGGAGGACTTCTTTATTTCCGCTCTGCAAGGAAGGAAGAAGTTGGCATTGACCCATTGCGAGATTTAACAGGCGGTGTATTTCTTGGGAGGCATGGCGAGATTGGCGTCAATCCAGTCCTGGGTCACAGAATCATGTTGAAGGTCCGGAGGCAGGGGTTGAGCAAGGAACACAAGAGTGAGAAGTGGCGACAGCCTAAGGACGACGAAACAAACTGGCGTTGTTCTTGATTTCAGAAGGTGGGACGGAAGGAACCAGGGGAGGAATGGGAGGCTTCTTGAAGGGCCGTTGTGGAGGTTGAAAGCGATGGATGCGGAAGCGTCCGCGAGAGGCAGACAGTAGCGCTGCAGATATTGATCCATGTTTGGAGGAGAGGGGAAAGGCAACAATTTGCACATGTGGGCGTCAGCAAGATGAAGTTTAGTTCTTAGTATGGAGATGCCTGCAGTGAGATTGGCAATGTTGGCTTTGAGAGATTCAACAGATTGATTGGTGGAGACGATGTCAGCAGATTGTTTTTGAAAGAAAGAGGCAATGGAAGCAATGTTTTTCTTCAGACAACTCGGACGGCTGTTGGACAGAAAAAGCCTCTTTAATAGAAGGGAAAAAACTGCAGAATCTGCAAAATTAGAATTACGGATGATTTTTTGTATAATTGCATGAGACGAGTTCATCTTTCTTGGAGCCTTGTTCGACGTGTCAAGATTCACCGTTTGTCCGATGCCGGTCATGAATGCTAGTCGAACTAATGACTCTTCAAATCTTTTCAATGAGAAGTCTTTACAAGATAATAAGCCTTCTGGACGATAAAGCGAACCTGGGTCCGTATAGCCATTGGTGAGTACGACCACTGCAAAGGTTTTGGAAAGACCAGTAGAAGCCGGCAAAAGACCCTTACAAGATACGGATGTACATGTCTCCTTGTTTCTCAAAGGAAAAGGTCCTCTGGTACTGCGACCCTGTCAACATCACACAAGGGCTTCCGATCAAGGAAGAGGAACAATAGCACATAAATGTGTTGGAACTGAGAGCAATTTATCTTGCAATGAACATTTTCGGGATCAGTTAAAAAAAAAAGGCCATTTAAATCAAAGCGACAATACAACAGCTGTCTCTGAACAATGGAGGAGGGACACTCTCTCAACCTCTACATACCTAGGCGGTTTTGATCTTTCGACTAGCATTCCTAAAGGGCATGAAGATCTCATCCCTTCATATTCTGGATTCAGGCATATCCTTGCGGACACTGGACCCACTTTCCAGAAGAGACAAGATTCTGACGACAGAATGGTGCCTTCAGTTGTCTGCCTGAAAGAGGATCTTCAACGTGTGGGGAAACCCAATAGTAGATCTTTTTGCAACAATTTAAAACAATTGTCTCCACAACTACATGCAGGGTTGGGTTTTTTGCCAGGACAGTGTCAAAAACATCGTTTCTTTGTTTGCCAAACATATTAACCTGATAATTTAACATTACATTGTTCTCAATTAATGTCTCCCTAGAGGTTTTTAAGTTGTTTGTAGCAGCCTGCTTGCATGACACCCTGTGCATGCGCAGCCCTCTCTATATAAGCGAGAACGTGGTTGGACTCGGCATTCATTTTCTTCCAGAGGTTCCTACACGTCACCTCGTCTCCCGCCTTTCGCACTGGAATTTGGTTTTTTCCTTTCGACCATCTCCTTACGATGGAAGTCGCCCTTTCGCACATCGCCCTGACCACGGATGTTGTGCTCTCCTGCTGCTCCTCCGATCGACCGCTACGAGCCCGGCCTGGCTGGGACGTGCATGTCGTCAACGACGTAGTTGACTCCCCTTTACAAGATGGCCAACGCACGCCGCCGTCTCCGGTCCTCATGGCGGCAAGTCAAGAGGCTTTTCCAGCCAAGGCGCTTTTCCGGGACGTCAAGAGGGAATTACGCCGGGCCTCATCTCAAGTGGGCCTTTCGACCATCAACTCTCCGCTCGATCCCTCGTCCAAATTGTCACGCAGAAAACGCGACGTTTCAAGTAGTGAAGCCCACAACTTCGTGGACCCCGCCGGCACGCCAGGCCAACACAAGTGTGCGGGTCGTGTTTGCCGACTGTCGTGAAAGTCGCAAACGTTTTTCGCACGTCGCCGACTCCGTCGCCCAAGAACGCAAGCATTCAAACCGCCTTTCGACCATCACCGATGCTGATTGCCAACATGGCGCAGCACGGCACTCTCAACGACTTCTCAAGCTTTCTTTGCCGCGCCGCCTTACATCCATGTCACCCGATGCTGTCCAGGTTGTCGTATCGCCGTCCACTGCGATGTCCTTCCATCAAACGATCGGCACGCTGCCCAACCAACGACGTCGTCTTATGCTGAGCTGCGAAAACACTGAATGCCTTCCTAAGTTCGGCCTTTCGACCATCTCTGCAAGCCGACCCCCGTTTCGACTTCGGCCTTTGCAACCTTTCTCCCCTCATCTCCTTACGATCGATGCCGCCGTTTTCGCACATCGCCCGCTCGTGTGCGCCGGGCCGACACACATGAGTGGGTTGCGTCCACTGTCAGCCATGAAAATCGCACATCTCTGACTCCACCTCCAAGACGCGCAGACATTCAAACCGTCTTTCGACCAACACCAACACACAGTTTTCCCGACACAGCAAAACACCTGCTGCAAATGCAAAGCACATTCATTTTCTGGATGGCAATGCCCACGAATTTGGATGTTTGTTTTCGCTCATCGCTTCAGCTTCAGATGCTGTGTTCTTACCGACCCGCGCCTGTCCGCGACGTCCGCCGGGCGGCCGGCTTAGAACCAGCATGCCCATGTCACCAACGACGAAATTGTCTCTCCGCTTCTAGACGTCTAACGTTCTACGCCTCTTCCCGACCTCCCGGCCTTGGAAGAAGATCTACGGCAAGCCATATCGGTCTTCTTTCGACCATGAATGTAGCATCACTCTTCTCGCCCACCACCATCACGGCCGTGCTTTATCTGCTTCACCGCCGCCTGCCTACGACGACCGCTGGGCGGCCGGCTTAGACGGGGTTGCCTATGTTGCCAACGAAGATGACTCTCCGCTTCAAGACGGCCAAGCCACTCCACTTCCCCCCCCCCCCCTCGCCCTCTCGGCCTTAGAAAAGGAACGACGGCAAGCCCAAGCACTCTTCTTTCGCCCATGAATTTGGTTTTCATTCCTTCCGACCATCACCATCTCGACTATGCTCAAGCTGATGTCCCAGCGACAGCTCTTCTGGTTCTTTGAACCCGTATTTTCCTGTCCTTTCGACCACCGGCTCGCTCTTCCTCACCTGATGACGTCCACCCTCTGTCAGACCTTCATGTCTTCTTTCACTCATCACCTCACCCACCTGGTTTGATGACCGCTGGGAGCTGGCCTCGCCCGGTTGGCCTACGTCGCCAACGGTGGACTGTTTCCTGCTTCATGTGACCTACGCACTGTATCCCGGTCCCAACAACCTGCGGTGAATTCACGGCAACCATCACCACTCCATGGGCTTCCCTTTCGACCAATTCATCCTTTCGACCATCCTCTTTCCACACGCAGTCACCTCGTCGCTCGAAGGCTTTTGGATTAGCACCCCTTGCTCATCTTCTTCACACCGGATGCTGCCTCGACGTCTCACGACACCAGTCAGAACCTCCGCCTGGCTCCAGTCCAACCTTTGGACCAGCAAATCGTTCTGCACTCCATTTGTCCTTTGACCACATCACCAGCAACACTGTCTAATACAAGCTACGGATACACTGGCTGCCTTCCCGAATTCGGCCTTTCGACCATCTCTGCCTCTTGCTGCTTGTCTCGAACATGACGGACCCCACGTTTCAAAAGAATACCAAGTTAACAGTCGCTGCCCATTGCTGCTCATCTCATTCCTGGCTAGAACCCACGTTTGACTGAACCAAGACGGAAGCCGTTTGCACCTCTTGCTTATCTCGACCATGGCTGACCCCACGTCTCGAACGAATATCAAAATAAGTCGCTGCCATTGCTGCTCGTCTCATTCGTGGCTAGAACCCACGTTTTGAGTGAACCAAGATGGAAGACGCTTGCACCGCCTGCTGCTTGTCTCGACCACGACTGACCCAACATCTCTAGTGAAAATTAAGATAACAATTGCTGTCTACTGCTACTTGTCTTTGAAGATCCAAGACAGAAGCCATCTCCACTAGGGATGGGTCGGTTTCATTTTTTTGACTTCGGTTCCGGTTTCGGTTTTTACCACCAAAAAACCTCGGTTTCGGTATCGGTTTTTGCCACCATCCACCCCAACTAGCTATTTCTATTTTTTCTCTCTGTAATACTGGCTTCTAACTCACTCTTTTTTCACTTTCAGCCGCGTGATAGACCATGGGTATAGCTGTGGCACTATTTTCCTCTATTTTCATTTTAATGACTAGAAGCTTTGTTGTCATTCATACGTAGAAGATAATAATTATTTTAAAAAATAAGGAAATTTTTGATTTTTCGAATACCGTACGAAAAACCCCCACAAAATCCGAATCGGTTTCGGTTTCGGTTTTCAGTAAAAACCGAAAATTCGGTTTCGGTTTCGGTTATTGACTCATCCCTAATCTCCACCTCTTGGTGCTTCTCTCGACCATGGCTGACCCCATGTCTCGAGTAAAAATTAAGGCAACAGCTGCTGTCTACACTCATGCTCGTCTCACTCGTGGTTAGAACCCAGACAGGATCCAGACAGGACTGCCTCCATCTTTGGCTGCATATCTCAACCATGGCTTATTTCACGTCTCGAGTTAAATCAAGACAACAGTTGCCGTTCACTCTGATTCTCGGCTCGTCCATGACCAAAAAAAAACACGTTTTAGAATGAAGAAGTCAAGTCGGATGACGTCTTCACCTCTTACACCTTGCCTCGACCATGTCTTACCCCATGTCTGGTGCGGAAATCATAACATCTGTTGCAACCCACAGCGGTGCTTGTCTCAAACCTGGGTAATCCAATGTTTTGAGTAAAGAGTCAAAACGGATGACGCTCGCTCCTCTTCCAGAATCTCGACCATGGCGGACCCCACCTCTCGGGTGAAGATTAAGACGACCATGGCTGTCTACACCAACGCTCGTCTCATTCGTGGCACAACCCACGAATTAAGTGAAGTTCTCAAGTCAGACAACGTCATCATCTCAGGCCGTTCATCTCGACCGTGACCACCCCCACACCAAAAATGAAGACCCAAACAACTGTGACAATCCACACTGATTCTCGTCTTGATCATGACTAACCCAACGTCTCAAGTGGAAAATCAACACCCGCCACTTTCAACATCAAGACTGGATAAAAACCCACGTTTACAGTAAAGCCTCAAGACGAACGTAGTTTCTCCTCTGACAGCTCGTCTCGACCATGCCCAATCCAAATCCACAAACACTTGGGGGAAAAAAAAGCCTAAACCGCTTACTTAGGAC
>JAHWFP010245514.1:0-15521 GCA_023313725.1 Lithobius niger | reverse complement strand
CCGGCCGTCGGCACCATTGTTCCTACGCCTACGACCCTCCTTCTTCTTCCAGATCTTCTGTCTCAACGATAGGGCTCGAAACTTCACCCAAACCTTCCTAGTCTAAACCTTCAAGTGTGACCACCATCATCAAACACCTGGAGAAGGCTGGAATTCATCAAGATGGTGCAACAGACAAAACCAACTTCTATATATATAATACGCTTAGGTTGGGCATGCAAATTCATCATTATTATGCACTGCAATGAAAGAGGGCGAGCGACCGACAATGTCAAACAAACAGATGTGGCCTATAACACTCGACATATTGCATTAATAAAGCTAGCTCTTAAGAGCCGACTTGGAAGAGTTTGAGTAACAACTTGGTGGTTGAGTAACAATCACTTCATGCACAACCGTTGTTGGGTTTATTGCGCTTGGTATCAGAATGGAGAAACGGGCAATTGAGCGTTCTCCATTGAAAAAAGACATTTACTTGCATAACAAAACAAATCACCATGGGTTAAAATGGAGGGGGAGCAGTCGCCACCCTTTTCATTCCATACTGCCCACTACAGTATTTCGCTCAGGTATGCGGGAACCGGCTAGACCGGCGTATGTTACGCCGGGGGTACAGCTAGTTCTCAATAATTACCGAATTTCTGCTCTTCTCAGCTCCTTCGAAAATGACCACCCAACAATGAGAAGACCTATCACAGACTGGGCCTTGTCAATCGTCCTATAATCCCTGATGGAAGCCCCCACGAATCAAAGCAAGACAGCTCCCTCCACCTTCTTACCAGGAAAACTGTCTCCCCCGTGACATTCTCAGCAAGTACCCACTGTTCTGAAACCCAAACCCTATCAGCAGACCAAGCCTACCGCATCTTATCCCAAATTTCTCTTCAGTAACCTTTCACCAAAGAGCAGGATTTTGAGCCAAGACTCAAACCATCCAAACCACCAAAACCCTTAACCTTCCCAGCCCTCTCAACCTTAACAAGTGGCGAGCCGGCACATCTACTATGCCCCATCCCAGCGTTCCGCTCTACCTCACTTGAACTCAACACGAAGACATCCGCAGAGGAAGAAATCAACTCTTCCTACCAGTAGACCTCCATAAAGGAGAACCTTCGGCTGCCATGATCTCCCGCTGGATAAAGTAAACTATCGAAAGTCAGAGCGATTTCGACATCATGGGCACATCACAACGCCATCCCAACAGGAAAAATTCCACAAGCCGCATCCTGGCGTCACTCAACGACATTCACCTCCCACTACCTGAGGAACATGTCAAGAAAGAAAAGGGACTACACCGGCTGGGACCAATCATCGCAGCCAGAACTGTGGTCAAGTCCCCTTAAGCACATAACAGAACGAAGCAGAAGCAAGCCATCCATAGAAGGAAGCAAGATCCCTCATTTTACAACGGCCCAAATTCCAGGAAAGAGATCCAAGTTCCTGTTTCATCATCCTGTTCTAAACAAAGTGCAAATTTTTACTACAATAAAAATTTTGGGGGAAGCCTGCTTGCATCCCGGGGCGCCCCGTCAGATTGGTGCCCGCCACCACGTTTGACGAGGTCTGCTGATAATGCTAAATTATCAGGTTAATATGTTTGGGAAACAAAGAAAGAACATTTTTCTAAAAATGGTTTCTTTTTGCCTAAAACATACTTAACCTAAGCCCGCCCTACCTCCCCTCTTGAGTAACCGCCTGACAGATTGAGAGGAAAATGTATGCCGAGTCCAACCACGTTCTCGCTTATATGGAGAGGGCTGCGCATGCGCAGTGGGTCATGCAAGCAGGCGGCTACAAGCAACTTAAAAACCTCCAGGGAGACATTAATCGAGGACAATGTAATGCTAAATTATCATGTTAAGTATGTTTTAGGCAAAAGAGAAACCATTTTTAGCCGGCCTGGCTGGGGGCCGGCAAAATGTTCTTTTTTCTGCTAGCTTAAAATATTACCTGTTTTATATAAATGCTTTACAATTTGGAAATGCTACCCGTCCCAAACATGACATTTTCACTCTCTCTGGTCCTTGCAATGGCGCTCCCCGGGGCACCTGACCACCGATAGGTGGCGCCCCTTTCCCGCTAACCGTCTCAGTTTGTTTGGGACGAGACAGGTTTCTGTGGCAACCGCTACGTTCTCATCATGGATTCATCGAAAAAAAAACCAGAAAAGGGCTTCGTGCCCAGAAAACGGGACCAATAAATGCGGTAGGACTTTGTGCTCTAAGGATCCACACGATCTGTGCCTCCGATGCAGGTTTTGTGACTTTAAAAACTGTAAATGTGGTGACGTGTGTTTAGTGCTCGATCCAACCATCGTGGCCGCCATTTTGGATACGTGGGTGGATTCAGACAAAAGACGCGATCGCAGAAAAAGAGCCAGTGAACAGGCGCTTCTCGCAGGACATTCCTCGGCCGACAACGATCTCGACATCTACATGGAGTCGGGGGACGAATCGGTTACATCGTTCACCGATCATTTGCCAGTTGGGACGGAATCCGCCTTTGTACACCAGCAACCAGTACCGGCCGGACAGGGCGGACACCAGCCATGGTGGCGAAAATGGTGGCTGCGGAAATGAGCAAGGCTGAACGATTACGCAAGCAAGAAGAGAGGGCGGTGGAAAAGAAAAGAGAACTAGCTACTGCGCAACAAGTTCTTCAAACGTTCGAACGCTGTTTTGGCCCGCCGGACGCCCCACGCCTCCCGGCACTTGGTCGGGCGGCCCCGCCGTCACGACGACTACGGACACGACCGGTCAAAGGGACGGACATGCATCCTTCACGCGGCCTGGCACCCCGAGCTGGAATTGCAGGTTGGGTACGTATAATAATATTGACGATACGTCCCCTAAGCGTAGACGAGTAGATGATGACGAATACAACATGGGTTTGAGCGGCTTGGGCCTCGCCCTACAGCAGCCTACCCAGCAGTTGTTGGTGCCGTCCCGGACAATGTCTGGGGTGGTGCCACTGCGGACAATAGTAGCCTATCCGCCCGACGGGGGGCGAGCGGACACCCGTGGGCTGTCCGGGGGACACCCGCGGACACGGGGACAGCCCACTGACACGGACAGGCCCCTTGGGGACTGCCAGACACATGGGATAGATAATGGGCAACTTATGGGGGACAGTGGACATGGCCAGGTGGGGATTCATGGTGATCAAACTTGCCACTAGGATGGAACGGACACTGTGACAACAGACGATGCCCCCCCTCCCCCACCAGTGTCGACAGTGCAGATGCCGTTGAGTGCTACAGTACCGGTGACATTTAGCCCCCAATCGTAGGCAATTCGCAACTCGGATCGACAGTGCAGTTTAGTTGTGTGTGCAATGACTCACAGGGACAAATATCATTTGCCGGACAGGGCCCGCCTCTCGCGCACAACCCCAGGTAGCCCCTCCGCCAGACGAGAGCGGCAAACAG
Organism: Lithobius niger; assembly: GCA_023313725.1. Taxonomy (NCBI): domain Eukaryota; kingdom Metazoa; phylum Arthropoda; class Chilopoda; order Lithobiomorpha; family Lithobiidae; genus Lithobius; species Lithobius niger. Next base: position 12,094 of record JAHWFP010245514.1, on the reverse strand, counting down.
AAGGAGTCTGAGCAATCTAAGCCATAGAGTGGAAGTGGGTGGTCGATGAAGTGTACGACGCTCTCCCAAGTGTAGTTTGCCCGAAGGTTGTGGTCCCCCAAACCCCAGACGGGGAGCCGCCGGCGACATCGTACGCTAATGTGGATAGAATAGTGAAGCCGCAGCTGAACCTGCCGCAATCTTAAAATGTGCGTACGGACGAGGGCTACCCTCACACCGAGTTTTATCAAGTTTACACGACCAGCAAGTGTTATTTCGGCAGCTGCTAGTTAATGGCGGTGCACTTAGGGAAAAAGGAAAGGTCCTCTCCACGATTGCCCCCCCCCCGCTCCCTCCGGACCTCACCAAAGGCAATTTGTTCTTTTCGGTAGGGAATGCGGGTGCACCGAAAGTAACGAGGTACCGTACCTATGAGGAAACGGAATATGTGCAGCCGGAAGTGAAAATGGATATGGAGTCGTCTCTAGCCAGACCCTTCACGTTAGAATTGCGACGGTGCAGTATGAGGAAGAGGAACGAGTGCTTCGAGCGAGCTTATGGGCTACATCTACAGCCGATATGGCCTATGTGGCCGCGACGACCAGACTGAAGGAATTTCTTGCGGCAGATCTAGATGATCGGCACTTGGCGTCTATAGACACTGCTATCAAGCTTCTGAGGAAGGGCTCGGAATTCCATACAGATGCCATCAACTGGGGCACTAGGCTCCTTTTTAATTCAGTGCTCCACTCCACAGACGAAATGCGTACTTAGAAGGTGCACAGGCAGGTGTATGCAAAGCTACGCTGAAGAACTTACGACTTCTTCCAGTGCATAAGTCCCTGTTGCTTTCCTTAGCTCCGGATCTGAGGGACAAAGTCAAGCCCCACCACCCGAACAGAGCGCGTGGCAGTGCAACGAAGGGTACGGGGCCAACGAGGCAGCCATTTCGGGATGCTCCCCAACAAGGGGATCCGACTCATTCAAGACCCACCCACCCACAGGGGCAACATCAACAGTCGACGAGCCAAGCAAAACCCACCAGGGGCAGAGGGAACATGGGCCGAGGGGGCCTTCCCCGAATACTACACGTTGACCAAATCCTGGCGCGCCCGACCCCAGACCTACACCACCAGGTGGGGGCCATGGTAATGCGCCACCTCCGATCCTGGGCGAACATAACGACAGACAAGTTCGTGCTGGCCGTAGTGGCTGGGGGTTATACCCCAAACTTTACTTCGGCTCCACCGCTTACTCTAAAACCACCGCATTGGCTCCGAAACGGGGAGGACCCGTCGGAGTATGTGGCCGAGATCCGGAAACTGGTACAGAAAGGGGCGCTGCAGGAGTTGCCGCCGGACACCCTGGGGTTCTGCAGCCCGGCGAGGGTGATCCCGAAGAGGGGCGGAGGATCACGTCTGATGTTCAACCTGAGGCACCTGAACGAGTTCATTGCAGGCAAACACTTCCAAATGGAAACGTTGCCGTCCATCCGGGAGGCCATCCAGCCGGGAGAATACACCACATCAATCGACCTGGAGGATGCCTACCTGCATATACCCCTGCACCCGCAAGTGTACCACCTATCCAGACTGGTCTACGTAAGGAAGGTCTACCAGTTTGTAGTCCTTCCCTTTGGCTTGTGCACGGCGCCCCACGTCTTCACGGTCACGATGAAGCCAGTACTGGCGGCCCTGCACATGATGCTGATAAAGGCACATGTATATCTGGACGACTGGCTACTTCGACACATAAACAAGGTGCATCTGGTGTCAGACACATCAAAGTGTGTCGGGCTACTGAGACGTTTGGGCCTGGGAGTGAACGAGAAGAAGTCGAGGATATCTCCAGATCAGTGCTTCGAATTCATGGGTGCGTGGTTCGACACTAAAGGAGTTTCTGGTAAGGCTGTCGGACTCGAGAATACAGCAGGTGGTGCAAGCGTTGACCGAGCTGTTGAAGCGGCGGACAATGATAGCCGTGAACTCTCGGGAACGATTGGGAGACTGGACTCGTGCGCGAACCTCGCACCCATAGGGGCGTGGCGAGTGAGACCTCTACACTGGTTGAGGAAGATAGAGTGGTTCCCCGGGTACTCGTGGGAGGACCCGGTCACGCTAGACAGAGCTCCGATCAAGGAGATATCGTGGTGGACCGACCTGTGCAACCTGAAGCAAGGAGTCCCCATCCATACCGTGGCGTCGGACTGGCTTCTCATCATGGACGCATCCTCCTCGGGGTGGGGCGCTGCTGTAGGAAAGAACAGTTGGCCGGGGTATGGGGAGAAGTAGAGAAGACTCTCCACATTAATGTCTTGGAGCTCAGGGCGGTGTACCTGGCACTGTGCTCCTGAACGCACCTCTTTCGGCGAACTACTGTGACAGTGTTATCTGACAACACCTCAGCAGTATCATACCTGACAACACCTCAGCAGTATCATACCTGCGGAGGGGATGAGGGACACGATCCTTGTACCAGGAAGTGGGGCGGATCTTCGAAATCTGTGTGGCATTCGAGATTACCCTACAACCACACCACATTGCGGGGAGACTCAATGTCCTAGCGGACGGACTGTCCGGGAAAGGAAAGATACCAACGACAGAGTGGCGACTCCACCCGGGTGTATGTCAGGAATTGTTCCAGATGTGGGGCACCCCAACGCTGGGCCTGTTTGCGACCAGGTTGAACACTCAACTTCCAATGTTCGTGTCCCCCTACCCGGACCCGGACGCGGAGGCAATGGCGACAGACGGTCTGAGCATGTTATGGGACAACCTGTACGCCTACCTGTTCCCACCATTCAAGTTGCTCCACCAAGTGCTAAACAAAGTTCGTGCGTCAACGGGCAGCTACATCCTGATAGCACCGTAGTTGGAGGCAGCGCCGTGGTTTGTGGAGTTGTGGACCCTGAAAAAGGGGAACCCTGTGAAGCCGGAACTTTCAGACATCCTCACCCAACACAACGGGGAGACGCTGCACCCTAACCCCAGGGCCCTGCATCTACACGCCTGGAGATTGTGAAAGAGGAATTGAGCAAAGGTTTCTCTAGGGCAGTGACACGGGTCATGGTGGAGAACATACGTGACTCATCGAAATCAGTGTATGAGGGCAAGGGGAGGGGGTGGGTTGAGTGCTGTCAACGCCAACGGATCAACGAGATGAACCCCTCACCACAGAACTTGTGCGAATTTTTGAGCTCGCTTTTCGACCAGGGTTTGGCTCCCAGTACCATATAAGGGTACAGGACAACGGTCAATTCCGTGTTATCTATTTCTGGGGACAAGTCAGTGGTCGAGAGCCCAGCCGTATCCCGAATAGTAGAATTGTTTAGTGTTTACGACCCAGGGCGTGTACCTTCTACCCGCATATCTCCTACCCTTCCAGCCGCTTCATGAAGCCATGTTCGAAAATCTGTCAAGGAAGACTGTTTTCCTCCTGGCCCTAGCAACGGCATCGAGGCAGAGTGAACTCGAGGCGTTGGCTAGGGGAAAGGAGTTTTTGCGGGCCACTAGTGACTGGTCGCGAGTATCTTTTTACCCAATCCGGAGTTCAGAGCAAAAAACTAAAAACCCGAGAGTGCGCCGGATCCCATAGTCGTCACTGTTCTAGCTCATACTTTAGAGCGTGGGTGTCCAGACAGATTCCACTGCCCGGTACGAGCGCTGCGTTTCTACCTATCCAGGCCAAAACCGTTCGTTGAGGATGAACGGCCTAAAAGGATGGAGGGGAACAGCAGACCATGGACCCCTCTCTCCGTAAAATTGTCCTCCGAGGGAGAGAGGCTTACTCATAAGCCGATTTCAGCGGGAGGCATCGCAAGGTGGATTGCAAAGTGATTGAGAGTGTACGGAAAGAAGGCACTCCAGGGGACTCGGCCAAAACGAATGCTCACGAGGTCAGGGCGATGGCAGCGTCCTGGGCATTTGCAACGGGGACGCCGCCCTCTGAAGTGCTGGATGCGGGGAGGTGGAAGCATCGCAATACATTCATTGCCCACTACCTCAGGGGTGTAGATCTGTCACACAGACGGAGCAGAGACTTCGCTTTCATTGCGGCGGGTAAAGTAGCGTACGGGGAGACAAACTGTGGTGGTTAGCGGGAAAGGGGTGCCACCTATCGGTGGTCAGGTGCCCTGGGGAGCGCCATTGCAAGGACCAGAGAGAGTAAAAATTTCATGTTTGGGACGAGTAGCATTTCCAACTTGTAAAGCATTTATATAAAACAAGTAAGTGTTTTAGGCTAAGTAAAAACTACTTTTCGTGGTAAAACCCCGTTTTTACCGGTTATCTTACCGGCTAAAACTGGCAAAAACTATCAAGCTGCTTCATAAGCTTATTTTCACAGTAAAAGATATTCTTCTCGCAATATCTATTACTGTGAAAAGAAGCATATGAAAGATAAATAAGATGTGAATATGAATTTTCAATGTAAACGATGTAACGTTTTCAAAGGGAGCTTTTATAATCTGCCAATATATGACTATTGTAGGCACACTTTTTATTTTATTTGACTTCGAGTAGATTTTTGCCACATTTTTGGCCAAAGGGCCAAAAACCAGTTGAAAATATCCAGGTGCCGTGAAAATATCAGTAACCTGATTTTTAGCATTCTCCTCCTGCCTTTGCTGTGCAATCTAGAAATTAAAGTTCTTGGTTTGTCCGGTGTCGCTACCCACTGCGCATGCGCAGCCTCCGCTGTATAAACTCAGTCGAAAGTCGGTTCTTCATCTTTCCTTCATCTACACCTCGACCGGTTTGGTCGTGATCACTGTGTGCTCCTCTTAGGCTACTCTTCTCCTCGGTCACCCTATGCCGTGTGCCAAGGACGCTCCTCGGGACCCTCTTCCCCGGCGATCGTCATCTCTGATGACCCACCATTTCCAGAATTTTCGGCACTCGCCGCATCTAGTCGCCCCAAGTGTATCCCTTGTCGCCTACGGTCCCTAACATCGTACCGTCCCAAACCGACCCTCCGGTTGCCACCGGCCCTAACACTTCCACAACTTCTCCAATCCCTTGTGGTCAGTTCGGCAAATCCATCTCGGATCTCCGGTCGCTTCAAGAAGACCTTTTTCGAGTTAAGGAAGTGTATTCCTGCCTCAAGCTGCAAGTGACCGATCCAGTCGGTCGACAAACCCATCGACTTCTCTTCCCGGTCGTCTCGCAGATCGACCACTTCCCACTCGGTCTCGATAGAAGTTAACAGACCTCTCCCAAGGGAAAAGGTTCCTGAACTTATCGACACTGCACCGCTGTCCTTTAACCGCAAGCATCCAGCCTCTCCAGTCGTACCTGCACCCAGCCACTTTACGGACGACTGGGTAATACCAACAGCCGAAAAGATTCGCTTGTCAACACCCGACGTTGCCAGTGCCTCTCGACAACGTGAACCACTTCCTCTTTCTCCAACACCTCAACCAGGTCACCAACAATCTTCGGTTGACTCGGATGCTTCTGGCTCGGTCTATGACGACCGCTTGCGCCCACCTACCGATATCTCTGACGCATCTTCATGACAATACTCACTTTGACCATCCTGTCGACCCGGCCCCTTCTGAAATCTCTCTACCAGACCTTCTGAAGGCGGTCGAAGACGTTACTCCGGACTGTCTTCTATACAAACCGTCCCCTCAGGCGACCGAACCCTGCAAGAGCCGCGGTCTCTCCACAGGATTAGGCTTTGGTCTTCGTGACCAACTTTTTCGACAGAACCTGGTCCTCGTTTAATCAACGACACTGCTCACCACCCTGCTCCGCACGGGCAGTCTCATCTTGGGTAACGGTGCACCATTGGAATTGACAAGGACCCGCCACCGCCCCGTGCCGATTGCGAATCCTTTTTCTTTTGCCCCTCCGGTGACAGAGCGGCCAACCCTCGTAACTTCTACAGTCGACACCTACCCTCAGTCGGAGTTCCTCACCGCGGACGTTAAGATGGACTTCGGTACCTCCATGGATCCCTCTCCAGACAAAACCAAGGATTTAGCCTCTCTGTAGGCCAAGTATTCCGTAAGGCCTGTTTTGCCACCTTCCACTCCATAAACTGGCTCACGCGAGATGGGGTTCTCAATATAGCTCCTAATCATCACGATTCGAACCGACCCTTTTCAGGGGGCTCATTCCAAAACTGGGGGGGGGGGGGGGGGCGCCCACCCTGAACATCACATGGAGGCCGAAGGCATAGAAGACTAAAGGCTCCCGGTGACAACGACCAGTGGGATCCCCAGTTTCCACCGAACCCAAGGACGACTGGATTTCACCCCCACCTCTTCTGGAACCGCGCCCTGTCTGTCCATCTTGTCGTGCCCGGTCGCCCTTTCCGAACACGGGACAGGGGCGCGGCCGTGGTCGCCCCTATGGCCGTAACCCAACACCAGACTTCCGCAGTCGCCATGCTTTCCCTGGACTGCGTCAGCAACCACGTTCCTCACGTTGACAGTTACCCCTAGCTGGTACCAGTAGGCGGTACTCTCCATTGTGTCTCACGGTTTCCTCCCTTCCTTCTATCGGTCGCCTCCTCTGCGGTCCCCTCCTTGGTTAGAAGCAACACAGCCAACAGATTTTCTTACCAACGAAATCTCAGTTTTTTAGCAAAACATGCTATACGAGCTGCACCAAATCGGGAACAGCCAAATTTGTCTTTGCGCCAAGAAGACAGGCGATCTTAGTAACCTTCGACTGCTGAACCAAATCATCAAAAATCCTCACTTCCAAATGGCGACCGTCAAAACCATACGACACTCGCTTCTTTACGACGACTGAGCGGTCTCCATAGATCTTGCGGACGCCTATCTTTATATACCACTTCACGCTCCAGTTCGTCACCTTTTCCGTTTCCTATACGACGGAACGGTCTACAAATTTACCTGCCTCCCGTTTGGACTCAATGCAGCACCTTTCATTTTCATGTTGGTTCTAAAAACGGTCTTAGCTTTTCTTCATGAAAACGAGGTACTCGCCGATGCTTACCTAGACTACTGGATCCTCCATCATCAGGACAGGCTCCAGCTACTTTCAGAGACTTCACAATACGTCTCCTACATCGATTAGGCTTCGAAGTCAACTTCCCGAAATCCAGTCTGACCCCGTCGCAAAACTTTGTGTTCCTCGGGGTTAATTTCAACCCGGCTCAAGCGGTCGTCATGCCCTCCCCAGACAGGGTATCGTCTCTACTTCAAAAGATTTGGTCTTTCCTCCGCTAGCCCTCCTACACCCTAATACAGTGTAACTCCCTCATCGGTTTGCTAGACTCCATGGCACTACTCGTTCCGTATGCAGATGGATGGTCCGGTGCTTCCACCACTTTGTATCGACGAGTGGACCATCCATTCGCCCACCATTGCTGAGCGGCAACCGCGCATCGACCATTTTCCTTTCTCCATTCTGCTACCCTGGTGGATGTTCAGTACATCACACAGATAGTACCTCTTCACCAGCTCCAGCCCGACATCAACCTGTTCTCCGACGCCTCCCTTCAGGGTTGGGGGGGGGGGGGGTGTCACATCGGCGGCCGCACGGTATCCGGGACATGGCCGCCAGACATGACCGACCATGTCAGCGTTCTAAAACTACGAGCAGTCCTTCTTGGTCTTGTACACTTCCAACACCTCGTCAAAGGAAAGGTGGTACAGGTCCACATCGACAGCACCACAGCGGTCGCTTATCTTCGAAACGGGGGAGGAACGCGGTCCCGTTCTCTTCATCAAGTTACCTGCGACATTTTCGTCCTGTGCATCCGCCTGGGAACGACTTCACTACCGCTCCACATTCCGAGCAACCGCAATGTGATTGCGGACTCCCTGTCCCGCCGTTATCCTCCAGCGGGCGAATGGTCCCTCAAATCATCCATTTGCACGTGTCTCTTTCAAATATGGGACGACCTTATCTCGACCTCTTCACCACGAGGTTCAATGCTAAACTTCCCCACTTTGTCAGGCCAGTTCCCGACGATCGGGCATGGGCAGTCGATGCTTTAACAATGGATTGGAGTCACCTCTTCGGTTACCTGTTCCCTCCGCCCAAACTGCTCCTCTTGGTCCCCAGAAGCAGAATTTTCTGCCACTGTCTGCGACACCAATTGTTGGGAAAAAATTATCTGCAGCTAATCTTTTTGTTTTTTTTTCGTATGCTGTTACCACATATTTATTGGTTTTTACTGATTAACTTTTCACTGCATTATCCTATTGATCTTGCTCTTCCACCAACGAGGTGTTGGAAGTGTACAAGACCAATCGTTCAAGACGATTAAAACGGTGTATTGGAATATCCAAATCAGTCAAAAATTGACGAAACGGCAGAAATTTGGTCAAAAGGGCATATTTGTCTGCGACTGAGCTAGCTTATCTACGACCCTTTCGGCCTCCGGGCTTAGTGCTCCGCAAGATCACCCAGTCCCCGGGCCTCTTCATCCTGATTGCACCCAACTGGCCGTCGGCTGCCTGGTTTCTCCTCCTACTCAGCCTTTTGACAAGTCATTTGAATTCGAGTGAGCGGTGGTTCGTCGCCTCTTTTCAGATTGGGGCTTATCTATAGCCCTCCGAACCCCTGTCTTCCTGTCGCCTCAGCCACCTAACCCAAAAAACGGTCTTCTTGGTATCTCTGGCCGCTTGTTTCCGATGTTTCCGACCGCCACCGACTTTTTCTTCCATAACGATTGCTCTGCGGTCACACTGACCCTCGAGCGTCCTTTTGGGCTAAGACCCAGAAGCCTGGCGACCGAACCAACCCCATCTGTATACCTGCTCCAAACGGCAAGTGGGGGATATTGGCCTAGAACACTTATCTCCTGTTGTGGGCAACGAACCTGAGAAAGCTTTCTGTCTGGTTCGTGCCATTTGTTATTACTTGAAGAGATCCAAGCCTCTGCGACACGGTCGCTCTCAACTTTTTCTTCGTTTCGCATCGACAACCGGAGAAACGTTTGCATACATAGTCGCCACCTGGATAAAGATTATCATATTAAACGCCTACATTCTACAAGGCTTTCGACATATATTGCGCCAACCAGGGCATTAGAGTTACCGCTCATGAACTTCGGGCTGTCTCGACTTCTTGGCCGCAAAGTGTGTACTTAAACCCCCTAAAGCGATACAATTGTCATCCGCCCTCTTCCTGATCATTCGCAAAGACTTGTCTTTCTGGGGAACCGGCGGGCTACCCTAGGGGGGGCTCCGCCAAGTGGCGCCTGCAGCCTTTGACAAGGTCTGTGGAGTGCTAAAAATCAGGTAATGGATATTTTCATAACACATAAAAAGCCCAAAATACCAGGTACAGCTGGTTGATTTTGGTTTTTATTGCCTCTATGAAAATATACATCACCGTCCTCCTACCCTCCTCCCCTCTGTGTCGCCACTGGGGCACTTAGCGAAAAGATGAAAAACCGGCCTTCGTCTGAGTTATATAGCGGAGGCTGCACATGCACAGTGGGTAGCGACGCCGGACGAACCAAGAACTTTAATCTCTAGATTGCACAGCAAAGGCAGAAGGAGAATGCTAATAATAAGGTAATTTATATTTTCATAAAGGCAATAGAAACCAAAATCGACCAGCTGTACCTGGTATTGTGGGCTTTTTATCCTTAAATACCTACCCGATAACCCGCCCTGCCTCCCATCTTTGTTGCCACCGATGGTCGCTCTGACAGGTTGATCCACGCATGCGCGGTGCCAACCCTCTCGAATGTCAATCCAGTAGCGGTCGCCACTTAGCCAGTAGATCTCATAAAGTACTCGCTATTTCACAATGTCTACTCGCCACATACCAAGTACAGCTTTGCACGATGAATGGTTTCGCCAATTTATGCATTTATGAAGTTGCATAATTTTCTTCAAGCCCAGTATAAATGCAGAAAAAGCTGCTGTATTGTAATTATTTTAAGAATTAGCACTTTCCGATATAAAATATCGGTATCGGTAACTAACGTTACACAACCGATACTTCTTACCAATATAACATTAACTTATTAACAGCAACAGTCTTACAACGTCCATTTATTATTATCAGAATAACATTAGCTTTAGCTTAGCAGACGACATTCAGTGCACTTGGCCTCTGCCTCATGCACCTGTAATAGCTACCACATGTGGCCCTATCCAGATAATAAGTAGACATCAGTGGTCCGGCTCCAAAGCCAATCAGCTCTCCCTGCTACTGCAGCATCCAATTGCGCATTTTCAGCAATACAAAAGACCAGGATACGGGTCCCCTTTATAAACGACCTCCCTGGCCTTTATCACTCTCTCTCCCGACGATTTTGGACCTAAAAAGCCACCCGTCTCTTGAGCCGACCACCCCAGGATTCCCAGCCGGAATTATTCTGAGTTAAGTAATTTTTACGATCGGACTTAGCCGAATTTTGAAGGAGCTTCCCTCCTTTAGAGCCTAAGTCCGGTTCAGAGTTAAGAAAGGGCGCATCTCTTAAAGAGCTCCCGTTCTCTTATTTCCCCTTGGTCCGATTATTTTAGGAGTGCTTTAATTTAATATTACGAAGTTTAACTGATTTAAAGGGAGGGATAACCCTTAACATAATTAACTGAATAAATAGCTTTCGGATCATAGAACTTGTGTGGACTCCCTTACTTTGCTCATTTATTGCTTTATGTGCTGTTGTTAGATTATCAGCATTTGTGCCGACGGTACGATTATTATTATCGTACCACTGTGTCTCCGTAAGATCTTACAATAGAAGATATTACGAGAGATTTACAGTATAGCCCTTTTAAATCTGAGCATAACACCGCAAATCGTTTGTCTCTAACTCTACGGTTCTAGAGATATCCCTCTTTGAGCGCCTTTCTCTATTGTTAGTTGCCGTTTTGGCGAGCAAGGCTAAATTCCAAGTCGGCAATTTTTGATTTCCATTCGCCAAATGGCGAGTGGCGACCAACATTGGAGAGAGTTGCGCGGTGCTTTTGGCTGCGCTGGTCGAAGCGGAGACAAGCTTCTTGGGTGGTAGATATAGGATTTTAAGTTTAGTCAGGAAAATGCGTCTAATTTTATGTATTACAACTGATTTGCCCCATTTGGTCAGAGGAATGGGAAAATCTTAACTTTCTTTTTTAATTTTGTATTGGTCAACTTATCAAAATCTTACCGTGGTGTGCAGATTTTTTTTCGGTGAAAAGTTATTTTCCCCCTTGAGGACCTTCCTTACGAAATGCGGTGAAATGTTGGAAAAAAACACATTCTGGTATCTGGTTTTAGCATACATGAAACATGACCCAATTTCCTAGGTTTTAATGTGTGGACTTTGGATCCAACAGTCAACTAAAGTGTCTGCTACAATAAAAATTAGTGAAAAAAAAAAACAGATTTATAATCACAGAATCAGTTCATTTTGCTATTTATTGAACTCTTAAAGGGATATACCTCCCAGCGCCATTTTTCTCGATCCTCCACATCAAGTACGGCCCCAAAGGTCTATTTCCTTACCGTTAGTCTTTCCCTTGCTAAAAATCCTTTTTTAAATGTGGCGTCTAGGAGATTTTCTGTTGAATATAATGGAACTTTATTTACTAACGATCCGTCACTAAATAATGCATTGCGCGCGTACAATAATCATAACGTTTCATCTCTGTGTGTACATCTACTAATTTTCTAATATTTACCATGAGATCTAAAATCTAATAGACTAATGCGGTAAAAATTAAAATTGATTATTCCAATAGATCGCTGAAGCAAAATTATAAGACACTAGCCTAGAAAATATAAATTGTGATTTTAAATTACGAGAATCATTCAGGTTTGTGACAACACAGTCAATGGGTTCACGCTGGCTGGACTATTAGGCGCAATGCCAATTGTGGCAGTAGCTACGTTTTTGTTGCGAGGAACGAAGCTACCGTCTCAGTTGACCTTAGCTGTGGTAAATACGCGGATGTGATCGTCGCGTGGGTGTTGTGAGGCAGGTGGAAGGTTATAAGGCAGGCGGTATGTTGCTTTAAGTAATATTGTATTCCTTGCTGTTATTAAAATAGGGTAAACTAGCGTTTGGTGTACAATTAAATCAAACACCTGGGAGTTTGCAGTATTAGCCAAATTAACAAATACAGATGGCATAGGTGGGCATTCCTTGCCTGAACAGTAGACAGCTAACGCAGCACAGCGCTACACAATAG
>JAHWFP010245513.1:12941-28244 GCA_023313725.1 Lithobius niger | reverse complement strand
CACGATGACATTCACCAAGGAAACTTTATGGACTGTGAACAGGAGGCTGAGGGGCAGGGGTGGGGGTTTAGGTGTGAGGGTGGGAGGCGGGGGAGGGGTTTAGGTGTGAGGGTGGGGGGGGGGGGTGGGGGGAGCTTTAGAATGATATCGGATAATGTAGTTGTTTTAACTTAACCCCTAATGTTTTAAAATAAACTGCGTCCCGGTCAATTTAATGACTCAATATAAATTGGTGGATTCGTCAGAACGAATAGAGTCGGTATAGTCAGTCAGGATCTTCTACTGAGCGATAGAACGTTTCATTGCCCCTCCCCTCTTGTTCAATCTTGATCTTCAAGCAGAGGTACTGCAAGATAGCGTAAGTCCCATCATGCAGTGAGGGACTTTGAGTAAAATGGCATACTATGTTTTAGTGGACATTTTCTTCTGGGGACCTTATTTTTTTTTGCCCTGTATTTTTACCGTTTTATGCCCAGTCTTAGCTTTTTCCCCGTTATAGGCCTTTTTTTGCCCTTTTAAGGCTTTTTTTTTTTACTTTTTTAAAATATATTTTTTTTAGCCATTTTATTTTACAAAAAAGCATTTTTCGAAAAAGGCAGAGACAATGCCCTTCCCCTGCCCCCCTCCAGTCCGCGCCACTGGGTACATTTATTACGTCGCTTTGGCTCACTCAATTAAGAGCCAAAGCGCTGTATGTGTAGCTCCGTGTATCTGTATCACAATACTACGGATAGTCTTAATCTCAAACCACCACCTCCTCACGTCGACGTAAGAAATCAAATCGCTTCGATAACATTTCAACCGTTCGGCGATACCCTCGTTGCGTTGACACCCCCTGAACACAACAGTGATTGGTTGAAATTTACGCGCGCAAATGTTACGAAACAAGGGCGCCGTGGGCTGCCACTAACATAAAACGAAGGCAAAAGTTCTGCTATATAGTTAAATGAAGAACGAATAAGTGCGGTGGCTTAATGGACATATCGTGAAGTACCGTGTAATTGTGCCTTGTCGCTGCGACTCATTTAGACTAAGTCCTAGCGCCCACTTTCCCCCTAAAACGCTTTCAACTTAAAGCGACAGAAGTTCAAGTCGACTTGAGTCAAAGCGACGTAAGAAATGACCGTGTACACGTACCCTAAGTTATGGTATAAAGCACTACACGTAAATTTCTGTAAATTGTACAGAGGTACAAGAAGAGATCAGAAATCAAAGAGGATACAGTTATTTAGCTGACCTGTAAGGCAGCCCACCATTCCACTAGTTAACGACAAACCTAAATTTTGATTGTACTGTTTTGGTAGTGTGGCTACGCAATTGGTTTTCCGGTTAGTAAAGAAAAATTATTAGTTAATTTTGCTGCTCGCTTTGCTCACTGACCAAACAACGCCCTTTCAACACTTTACTGATTTTTCATCGGCCAACTTGAATCTCAAGATGACCTCAACAATGCTGCGCCTTTCGTCTGAAGTCTCAACACGACTATATCACTCTGAAACAACCAACCTTTAGCCAAGCTGAAAGGCATTATACTATTGTTTTTTTTAGGACATTTCTCCGCATTCAATCGAGTTTGCAGTAAGCTATTGTCAAATATCAAATCTTAGGCAGGTAGGCAAGGTTGAGCGAATGGCTTAGGGCCATGTGTGCTCACAATAGTAAATAAATCAATAGTAAATAAAAACAATAGTAAATAAATCAGGCATCAAATGTAACATTATTGCTGTATCGCACAGGGCCAGACGTCCTCACTTAAATCTCCCCACTGAAGATCATTCCGCCGGAGCCACTCGGCCCAGCACCAACTCCCCGTCTACCCCTTCCTCTCCTTTCCATTCGGCCTTTTTTTAACCCTGAATTAACCCTAATGTCCTTTCATTCCTAACTTTAACTAGGTCTATTTCACCCTAACGTTCGAATTGCTCGCTTGAGGCAACGTTATAGTCTAGCCTATAGTTCATTTTCTTTCGCCTATGTTTCATTTATGTCACAGCTTTCCAAACTAGTCCCATTTATTTTACGCCTTTTCGATTCCGATTTGGCTAAAGTCGCCCAGTTACCACGTGCAAGTCAGGCGAGCAATGTTATGAAATTCCATCCGGCAACTGAACCACCCATACGAGTGGTTGTGACTTAATTTAAGATCAATTGTCTTGTGCGCGAATCTTGTCGTTCCAACTTAACCCACCCCCATCCTTCTGACCGCAGCGAGCCACCGAACTCTCCCCTTTAAGCTTCAATCCCCATTCCTCTTGACTCGTCAATATCTCTATCCCCATCTCAAAAATCATTGCCTGGGAAAGCGTGCAACAACCTATTCCACTGCAAATCCTGTAAAATCGTTTCTGCTTTTTAGGCCGCTTTGCCTTTTATTACTAATATTTTACCGATGCTTTTCTCTTGTCTATTGATACAACGCTGAGTTGTGTGTTCGTTTAGCAGTTCGATATAATGTACTGGGGTACATATCGCGTTTTTTGTGTTAGGACCCTTAAGCAAAATCTTCGGTGGTATTTCAGATCGTGATCAAAAGTGCAGTTTTCCCTCTATTATATGCGCGGCGTATCTTGAGTCCTGCACGTATTTTGTGATCGGCTACGTCTTCCTGGAGGGGGCGGCTTTGATCGACGGCCGCCATTGTTACTGTAACTATTTTGGATATCAACAAGGCACTCTGCTACCAAAAACGTACAATCGATTATTTGTGTTCATTCTGGAGCGAACTCAAGATAGGCTGCAGACACTATAGTCTATAAGCACTGAATTGTTGGCTTTCGACAAAGACCCTGATCAACGAAACCATGATGGACTACCGAAGCACAGCTGGAAAGTGGTTATGCTGTATACTATGGGCTTCTTCCAAAACGACCAACCTGTGTACAAACCATATACACACGCTTCTGAAGACAGTTCGGTACCTTCAATGCACAGAAACCTTAACAGAACGTTCCGAAAGTGTCTGGAGAGGGAAACGACTTCACGTTTCAACGCGACTTTTGGCTCCATCCAGAGTCAGTCGATAATCCATCCAGAATCAGTCGATAAACTGTGCTTTGCGCATGCTCACAATTCCGTAAAAATCAACCTCCTTTGCGAGCTGCTGCGATTAGTTCGATCCCGCAATTCCTCAGTCGGGTTCAAGATGACGTCACTTCCGTTGAACAGACATGTGTTGAATGAAAGGTGAAAAAAATAAGTTTTACATATCGGAACATCTGCTACGTAATAAACGTGTACAAGCAAGTATTAAAGTAGTTCGTTGGAACGAGAGTTAAGTTTTGACTTGAAATGCTGTATTATAGGTCTATCGCGTGTGCTGTGTTTTGGCAGTAACAAACTGTGCGCAGCAGCGGACGTTTGCACATGTGTGGTATTTTGGAAGAAGCTTTATGTTTTTACACGTTGTACATTTCGATGCAAGAGAAACACGGACGCAAGGCTCAGAATGTTGTTTCAAACCTGAAAAAAAATATGGAATAAAAACTTACCTTCTCCACGATACTTAAATTGGGACCATAAAGGGTTGCGCTAATGTATAACCGTAATCCATTTTGTACACTTACCTAAGAAAAAGAGAGAGAGAAAATAAATTATTAAATTGTAGAAACCTACATTTTAACAAAAATTAAGACAATAGAGTCTTCATTTAAAAATCATAACCTCTCCCTTTATTTTTGTAGCCCAAGAAAAAATGAAGTTTTCCAACCTTTTATGTATGCTCGACAGAATGAAGCGCAACCGTTTCACATATGGGGAAAACAACACGAAAAATTAATGAATTAACACTATTTACACAAGTTAGACCTAAAGACGGGAAAGCCAAAGGCTCACAAGAAATAACTAAATACAGATGCAAACCTATTTACGTTATCTTTTGGACTCATATGTCAGACTGCCTGAGCGGGGAATCGAACCAAGGACCTTTGAAACCAAAGGCCAAGGTTCTACCGCTGAGCCAGACTGACACGACCAAAAGGAAACGTCCATAGGCTGCATTTAATACGTGCATTTATACATATAAACAAACATTTTACAATCACCACTGGAGGGACGCTTATTTGCCGCGCCATCCTCCAAGTGAAACGAATGGAACATTTAAACGTGAAAAAAGGACTAAAGGCGGGAAATCCAAAGGCTCACAAGAAATAACTAAATACAGATGCGATTGTAAAGTGTTTGTTTATATGTACATATGCACGTGTTAAATGCTGTCTATGGACGTTTCCTTTTGGCCGTGTCAGTCTGGCTCAGCGGTAGGACCTTGGCCTTTGGTTTCAAAGATCCTGGGTTCGATTCCCCGCTCAGGCAGTCTGACATATAAGTCCAAAAGGCGTTTTAAATAGCTTTGCATCTGTATTTAGTTAGACCTAAAGGTATGAAGCTTAGGAAATCCGTCTTGGAAGAATATACTTTCGCAGCTGTTATCGAATTAGCAAATTGTACAATTCCTTGCCGAATAATTATAGAATTGAATTTATATTAGATACATTTGCCACCAAGAAGCAAAAACGGAAAGAAAGGGTCGAAATTAAAGCGACCACAAATATCTTACCGAAAAATTACATAAGAAAGGATAAAAGGTAAACGAAAGCAATACCAAACATATTTTGTCTAAACAAAACATTTTTGGATATATTTTACAGTAGTACAAGTTGGTTAAGAAACATCTGTTTTCAGGTGCTTAATACGTAAAAGGCCTACTTTCTACGTTTTATCTTTACCATACTTCCTACCGGCACTGGAATTACGTTTATATGTATGTTTTCTTTGTTTGTAACTTGCGGCACATCACAAGGAAATGTTTTTATTTCGCGTTCAACTTTTTTTAATAATTTTTTTGAATACTTCCCCGTCCCCCACCCATTTTTGCTAGTTTTCTTGTGCACCCTTTGAATAATTTTGATATCACAGTGAAATTAATTCTGTTCAAGTAATGAACATTATAGTTTGTTCAGTAACTATGACTCGTTTTGTGTGCGCCATGCCACTCTAAAGTGCAGGATACGATGGCATCTCTGATACCAAAGTCAAGAAATTAATGCTTTCCTTGAGGCACTGTTATTACGCATTGTTCCTGACTGGAAATACCTAGCGAATTCTTAGCAGAACCCTAAACTAGTGTGTGCGCGGTGTATCTTGAGTCCTGCAAGTAT
The DNA here is from genome assembly GCA_023313725.1 of Lithobius niger. Taxonomy (NCBI): domain Eukaryota; kingdom Metazoa; phylum Arthropoda; class Chilopoda; order Lithobiomorpha; family Lithobiidae; genus Lithobius; species Lithobius niger. The sequence goes on along the minus strand of JAHWFP010245513.1, from coordinate 23,091 downwards.
TTTGAGATCGGCTATTCCTGGATGGGGTGGCTTTAATCGATGGCCGCCATTGTTTTTGTAACCATCTTGGATATCAACAAGGCACTCTGCTACTGAAAACGCACAATCGATTATCTGTGTTCGTTCTGCGGAGAACTCAAGATAGGCCGCGGACACTATAATAGCATAAAACTCAATAAAAAGTCAAATTAAAAAAAAGCCGAAAACTCTATATACCTCTATAAGTCCAACACAATAAAATTGCGACGTTTCAATGTACGAACACCTCGTTTTCATGCAAAAATGCATCAATGCAGCTAAATGTTACGTCATAATCACAGAGACAAGAACAACCCATCGACAGGGAATGCCGTTGGGCCTTAACGAACTTGTGTGTATTAAGAAAGCAACAAACAAACTTTAATTGGTGGTGGAACCCACTTCCGATTGTGTTGTAGAAAACAATGACGAGAAGTAGGTTCCGTACCTTCATTTTTATTTATATTTATGTTTTTGACCGTGCACCTTTGCACACCCTAGGTTACGTCACAGGTGACTTAACATCGAATTTGCGTGTTTGTTTATAGGTTATTTCTTCAACTAGTGTGTGAAGTTGGATTTCCGAACTGTTTCGAAGACTACAGCTGGGTGATTTCTGGTTTTGCTGCACTAACACAAACCAATGAGTTTGATTGCAATTGCAAAAGAAAAAAAAAATGTTGGCGGCATTCATCAAGCCAGTTGTATATAAGGCCAGCACTTAAACGATAGTCGAAGCCAATACCGAAGCTTGGGTTTGCTTTGTAGCAAAAAGAACGTGGAATTTTTACGATTTCCGTGATTCGTGCACACAAAGAAACGGGGCGCGTCCGTAACTCAACAATCTTTTAATTAAAAACCATCTCCAAAGAATGGATATATATATAAGTACCGGCGACAAAAGAGAGATTCGAGTTTTTATGAACCACTACGCGATTTTATTTTGGTGCAGCGTGATTTTCTGCCAGTGTTTATTGCAAACTATAGACTTCATAAGCTAACACAGTGTATAAACTCCAAACAAACAACACACCCAAGCACGTTCTATCTGCAGTTTGTGCTTAATTTAGTCAATTTAATATGTTTCACGACTTATCTGCGTAATAAAAACGCTAAGATGTCCGTTTGTGCGCATGTTGTAACAAGTCTACTTACTGTCTTTTGAAAATTATAATTTATTTTTAACAGTAAGTTAATTTTATTTTACACGAGCGGAGCGTAAGAAAAAAAATGAAACTGCAGCGAGAAGTAGCTAAACAAATACCTGTCGTAGCATTCGGGGACTAGATGGCAGCACACCGGCCTGTCCCGTCCTCGGAAGCTACGACGAGTGTTTTGTTCGTTCCTAAGAACTTAACACTGATTGAACGGAAAGCCATGCAGTTTTCCGTGAGCACTGTCCAATGCTTGTGACGTTTAGCGCAAATTTCATGACGCTGCTCTAGCTGCTTGTGAACTTATGGGAGCCCTACAAAGCTGGCAACACCCGCTTTTTAAAGGTGCCTTTTCACCTTTTCAACTCCTAGTTGCAACACCGTAGAATCTTCGAGCAATATAAAGAAAATAGCGGTAAATTAAAAAAAAAAGAACAACACTTCGCTGCAGCGCCGCAAATTTTCATAACTACAACGAGATCACGTGACCCACATCAGCCTATTGGATTAGGGAGAATCGGGAACGTGGATGCTGTGTTTAGAATATGGGCAACGCTATCGAGATGGTAAACCGGCGCCTTTAAATGCTAAACGCTCAAATGCCGTCAGAGAGTTACCGTGTAACGACAGTGATTCCAAAAATAAGAAGCACGATCGGTAATTCGGGACAAACTCCACAGGTGTATATTAAAAAGGTAACTAGTTGTCCCCCGGCGTAATATACGCCGGTCTAGCTGATTCACGCTAATTCTACTCGGCTCTTATAGTCAGCATTATTGAAGCAATAGTGTTTGTTTCTAATTGTTAGGGCGCATATCCGTTTTCATTGTCGGCCGCTCGCCCTTTTTCTTTGCTACCGTGGCAAGAATGAGTTCGCTCGCCCTCTTGCTGATTGTTGAAGCTTCGTTTGTTTAATCCTCCCTAACAATGCCTCCATCAAGTCTGCTCCTGAGCTAAGTCTGCTCCTATACCACGAGCCAAGGCTGTTTGCCGTGATGTCATCGTGAGTCAGCCACTGACGAACGAGAATAGCGGCTCTTTGATCATCTGAGTGGACTAGCCCAATCACGTGATGCGTGCGTCACGGCAAGCAGCCTTGGTTCATGGTATAAGCGAAATATATACACTATATAGATATTTCCAGATAGTGTATTTTACCCTCATCAGTACCAAACCTCAACAGCTCACTGGCAGCACTCTTTTACCTGTTTACTGATGAGGACAAAATACACTAGTCGAAAATATAACCGTTTAAAAAAAATGCCTTATGGGCTTCCTTCTGACATGCGGAGCTTGACTGCAATTTCTGCAAACATTCTGCAAATGCCGCAGAACCTCAGGTCTGTATCTCGAAACTGCACACACGAAGCATCTGAGTGAGATAATTTTTTTAAAGAAGCCTTTAAGTGCGCAAGTAAGACAAAACGACGATTCGGAATTTAACCTATTCCTTCATCAGGTTTTAGCTAAAATTAAAACATAGCAAAACGTGCCGTGTCACCCAGTATCAATAGTGGTTAAAAGAAATATAGCATATTCAAAAAAAAAAAAACCCACACCCCTTTCAACAAATGCGAATATGGGAGGCGAAACAGTGAGCCCTGTCCTTCCTCTTCGAAACCCAAGCAAAAAACACACGGGTCCTGCAAATTTCAGTACCACGTGGTTCTTACGTCAAGTCTATTTTTCTGGGAGTTGCGTTGCGTGTTTTCGTACCTCTCTTTTCTAGCAAACTTATTGAGTTTTAGTGTTTCAATTATAGGAAAGTATTATTTAATATATTTCTTATCAGGAACTAGGTAGTTATGTACTGGTGGCTGATGTGTTAAAATAACTAAGGATTCGAGATTGATTCTGCGGGTTTTTTTTTTCCGGCAGTTTTTGCTACGTTTGAATTTTAGCTAAAACCTGATGACGGAAAAGGTTAATCCCGAAAATTCGTTTTGTTTTCCTTGTGCACTTAAAGGCTTCTTTAAAAATTAATTTGTATCTCAAAAGGTATCAGACTTGTTGATATTTTTTGAGAAAAGTTACAGGTCCGATAACAAAAACATTACATCATTCGCAACCAAACCGATCCAATACTGGTATTGACGCATCCTTATTAGTTTAACTGCAGGCTTGACTGCTGATGACACACTCGGATTCATTTGGGAGAAAATGAAGTTACGTGCGAATTGCGTAATGCCGCATTTTCGCGTAGAGAACACTGAGGACATGCAGTCGAAATCATTCCGGAGAGAGGTCTTTTAAGATAAGATGGATACGATGAGATTTTATTACCACAAACAGTACGTAAATGAAAAACACCAGTCCCACTAGTTAGTCGTAAAACTAGAAAACAAAAAAAAGCATCACAATACAAATAAATCAAAAACACTTCAGAAAGGAATTTAGATCGACATCGTTCAGATTTCGCTCGAACATTTTCAGACTGGTTGAGTTTACCACCCCAGATGGAGGGCTGTTCCACGGATTTCCCACACGGTTTGAAAAGAAGTCCATTTTAAACACGGCGACATTAACCCATGTAAAGTGTAGTACTAACACAAATTACAAGTGATGTGTGGTTCTCGGTGTTACACTGATTCAGTCACGTTTCTGAGGAAATGTGTGCGCTGATTGAGTGAGCGAAGCGAAAAAATCAGCGCTTTTCATTAGAAACAGCACTTTTTCCTAAATACAGTTATTAAGTAGTAGGCTAAGTATTTATTCAGTAGTGAAAATGAATCTGGTGAATCTTATTAAATGTGGCGAATGAGTATAAACAAAGAGAAAAGAAAGAGTAGGCGCAGTAACCGTTTGTTTACGAATAGAAACCTTACGAAAAACGCGTACTTCACTGATCATTTGCTTGATCATTTGACTGTGTAAGTATTGCAACAAGAAATCTCCTCGAGCGCAGCGAGACGCGGCGGATGAGCGAGCGAAGCGAGTGACTCCGCTAGTTAAGTTTAAACGGGTGGCCTCGAGTGTAGGTATTACTGCGGATATTAAAGAATAACTGTGGATCAATATACACAAACCCCCTCAATACAGCAAAGGAAAGACAGACGTCAGCATGCAACCTCCGTAATTCTAATGCTTTTCAAGACCAAGGTATTTTAAACGCTGCGTATAAGATACCTACTGTGACGCCTCTTCAGAGTTGAAAACAACCTTCGTGTGCCTTCAACTTAAAGGTTGTACAAACTTATTCACTTATTCGTCTGCTGCAGTATTGACCAATTCGTGCTGCCCTCAGGTAATATCCGGCGACCAAACACGCGGTTTTAAGAACAACATTATTTTTAAGTCTGGTTTATAAATATTAAATTCCCTGACGTTCCCTGCAGAGACTGGTGCGCACGTGCGAATAATGCTCACAAAGAAATTTGCGCGGATTTATTCCTGCCCACCTTCTTGAACTGTCCATGTTAATTTCTCGTTGCGTGACAAGCCCTGACTTGTTTATGTCCACCGTATGAATAAACAATGACAATGGCAAAATTTCAGTATACTGCAAGGTTAAAATAAAGGTTAGCGAATTCCAAGGGTGACCATTGCCGATCCTTGTATTGTACAGGCACAGCAAATTAGCTTGAAACACAATATTTCAAAGCCGAGTATAACAGCGTTGTGGCTTAAAGTCTTGAATACAGTGCAACGACAGTTTCCACTGCCTTCCTTATTTAGTGGGCCCAGCTCCTTTTGATGCTATGGCCCTGTATTATAGATTCCACGTCTACTTTATTGTAAACAGTGTGTTCCAGTCATGCTATGTACTTTCAGGTTTGGTTATGCCCTTGAAGTACGGTGGTCAAGGTGGCTCAGGCCTTATTAGCCACTAAGGGTATGTTAACAGAGGTTGCTCTGAGGTACCAGATAATACCACATGAAGTACTTTGCTCCACCTGTATGGGAGCTGGCAGCAGCACTGGGTATGAAAAAAATCCTGGAGCCCCTTTAGGCTTCACTTTGGGAGCTTGTCCCTAACCATCAACAACTCTTCTGGTATGGCACTCTGCTACCGCCTAACCTAGATCATCCTTGAACCACTGACAACATCTTCATAAGGACAGACAGCGTGGTCCTGGCGTAAACCTTGAATTCTACCACCCTTCTGACGTCTTCCTTGAACTGGGCTAAGTGGGTTTGCATAAGGGAAAAGGTGGTAGGAATCGAATGGATGGTTACAAGCTATTGTTCGAAGCTATAATATTTGATGGTAGAATAATGGAGCTAAAACACGGAATCGTTGTGGTCATTTGGGGTGAATTGGGGTCATTTGGGGTGAATCGTTGAGGTGCATTTTGGGTAAATTAATCGTTTTAAAAGCAACATAGAAGTGAAGATTTAAAAACTAAGTAAAAAAAAAGCTGATCCAAATGAAGGAAAACACGGAAAATTGTTTTCTTTACGACTGGTTGTCAACAGTATGGTATAATGCAAGCGCATTTGACAAATATATATCTTCATGGATTTTCTGACACCAATATTTGCAAATTTGTCATTTTTTAAACATTTTTTTATTTAATGATTTATTTATTATTGATTTAAATCAAACGATTTAAATCAAACAATTCTAATAAATGGGGATATTTCACCATGGAAGTAATAAGACAGTTTGGTCCCAGGGAGATGTAGGTAGGTAGCAATTCATTACATTAGTCCCTAATCCTGTCAACCTGTACATTCTCATCAGTTTGGTTTTCAAAATAAGCAAAAACAATAGTATAGAGAGTTACTAGTTACAAGAATCAGTTACTATGATTCGGCTATACCTGCTGTTCGTAGTTTGGGATCGAAAACTTTTTTTTTTTAGTGTTGGCCCCCACACCAGTTAGAACCATGTACTCCAAAGTGTATGCATTAAGGAAAAAACCGTAGCTTTTCGAAAAAGAGTTAAATAATGACAGTTCTGGTGTGATGGACTAACGATACTGAAATGAGGAAAAATATTCGAATAGTAAACAAGGCTGACGTCATATGTTGCACATTGAGAATGAGTAGAAAAACATTCACTTTATACGATGGTTATCGACGAGGTTAACCCCGGAGGTTCACATGCCGTCTGGCATCGAGTTCTTGAACTGGCTAGCGAAGTTGATGATCACTTTACGAGACATTTTTCTTCGTACCTTGATCTTCGTGTACTCCTAAGAACACTCAATGCTACCTTACGAATCGAGTAAATGAGTAACTTGGGTGGATGCAAATTGCTAGTCACTGAAGGATGTTTTTTTTTCCCAAAATTGTTTTCGAACAATAGGCTCTCTGCAGCTTAACTCCGACTTGTGAGAGTCAAGATGCTATAAAACTCACGAATGCTATAAAGTGTTATAAAATGCTATAAGACACACGAGGAATCATGCAAGCTCCTGATGCTTCTTGCATCTGAAAGCATCTTGCATCTCAAGCTCTAGAGCAAGTTCTTCTTTGGGGCTCAGTGCTTCACAACGTTTGCATCTTGCATCCCAAAATTGAGAATGCGTTCTATTCGAGACTCAGTGTACCATAAAGTTTACATTTTGCTCTTCAAAATATAGAACAAGTTCTTATTCGAAACTCTTTTCATCACAACGTTTGCATCTTGCATCCCAAAATTGAGAACGCGTTCTATTCGAGACTCAGCGCACCATAAAGTTTATATTTTGCTCTTCAAAATTTAGTACAAGTTCCTATTCGAGACGCGCACATCGCAACGTTTCCATCGTGTTTCAGAATTTAGAACATGTTCCATTTGAGACTCAGTACGTTGGAACGTTTGCATTTTGCTCTTCAAAATACAGAACAAGTTCATATTTGATACATATTTCATCACAACGATTGCATCTTGTGTCTCAAAATTTAGGACAAATTCTTATTCAACCAACCAACACTTGTCTCTTGCGTCTTAAAATTTAACTTAACTTTAATCCGGTTAACTCGTCCAAATGGGCGTAACACAACCAACTCTTCAGAGAGAGAGAAAATAAGATAGCAAATACACAGACTAGAAACGACGACAAGAGTCAACCCTGTGCTTCCCCCTCCCCCTCCCCCAACAATTTAGAAAACGGCCCAGCCCCTACTCGTAGAAAAAACAATGAAAGCTCCTTATGGCCCTTATAATGATTGTCCCAAAGTTGATCTTAAAATTATTAACGCTCGATGATACACGACCAAAATTTCCTGCAAACCGTTCCAGATGGAAACCACCTAGAGGATAAAAAAAAGTTTGTTGTGCCCACTCATGAGATTGATAAGAGTCTTTCAGTTTCTTCGAGTGACCCCTTGTTGCCGTAACAGCGGACAGCCTAAATATCGACCTCAGACACTCTTCTCCAAAACCCACACAAAGAATGTTGAAGATAGTAATAACCCCACTTCACGAATGACTTCACCACAGAGATGGAACAATCCCCAACAATCTTCTTGGTGAAACGGTGTTGAATCCTTTCCAGTGCACGAAGATACTTAACATAATACGTCCTTGAAGATCGAGTGCATATTCTAGGATTGTACCTCCCAAAGCCAGAAAAAGTTTCGGGAAGACCCCCTCCTCCCCTGCTGCCGGAAAGAAATTATGTAAGAAATGATTACTGATTCCACCATTGCTTTACCAATGGTTCTTGCCACATGTGCAGTGAACTGTAGCTACAGTCACCCACAAAAACCCAGAAATCCTTTGCTTGTGAGAGGATAGACAAGGGTTGAGTAACCAAAACGTTAGGCATTCCAGTATTTAAAAGAGCCAGGTTAGATGACCCCTGATCTCTACGGGTGTTTTCCGATTTTCCACATGGTACACCAAACTGTACATTTTGTTGAGGTCCATTTAAATTTGTTGTCTGCTGCTGAGATCATTCGCACCTGCTTGTATCTTACCTGTGATCAGCAAACTCTTTTAAAATGATCATGATGTCGTTCCAGGAATTCAGGAAGTAAAGCATGACAATAACGGACCTAACACCAAACCTTGAATTTATAGCTCCGCTGCTTACACATATTTCAGCTGATCGGTGCCCTTTGATGCCCACTGTTAAGGTCTGATTCCTTAGCCAGCCTTTAATCCATTGGAAAATAGGGCCAGTACTGCTAAACATTTGTAGCTTGTGGACAAGAAGAAGATGTGGAATTCGGTCGACTACCTTAACAGTAGTGTATGAAGATAACATCAACCGTGATTCCTGCATACAGTTACAGAGAGCTTCGAACACCTCCGAGTATAAAACAAGTAAATTGGACGTAGTTGAGTAACCTGACCTAAAGCCGCGCTGGTCTCAAAATGTAGACCAAGTTCTTATTCGAGACTCAATTCATCACAACGTTTGCATCTTTTGTCTTAAATTTAAAACAACGTCCTTCTTCGAGACTCGGCGTATCGCATCGTTTGCGTCTTGTGTCTTCGTATTTCCACAAACTGCAACATGTTGTTGTAAACCACTAAATTATAAACATAAATTGGCGTCGGTTTCGACGTTGTGCCTGGTCAGTCTGTTGCTTTAAGTGTGGACAGATCGCTACAAATACACTGAAAGCTTTACATCAATAGGGCTATGTAGGAAATCCACAAAAGTATTGTTAAATAGGAAAGAACGTCAGTAATGTTAACTGGGAACGTAAGTATTGTCAATTAGAAAAGAACATAACTATTGTTAACTAGGAGAGAATGTAAGTATTGTTAACTAGGAAAGACCATGAAGATTATTGAACATAAGTAATGTTAGGAACGAACATACGTAGTGCAACCACACTTGACGAGTAGAGACTCTCTTCGAACGGAGTTTGGATTTTGTCGGGCAACTGGCTGTTTCTCTTAGGGTTAGTATTGTCTCCCTTCTTCCTTTAATGTCCGACCATCCAGGCGCCAGGTTGAGGTTGTTGGTATGTAGTAGTACCTGTTTCGTTGTTGTTGTTATTGTTGCTGTATAGTTTTAAGTAGTTAGAAGTTAAGTTTAGTATTGAGCTGATGACGTACTAGGTCGTATTGCTCACAATAAACAAACCAAACCAGACCAAACGTAAGTATTGTTAATTAGGAAAGAACATAAAAATATTGTTAACTAGGAGAGAACATAAGTATTGTTAACTAGGAAAGACCATGAAGATTATTGAACATAAGTGTTGTTAGGAACGAACATACGTATTGTTAACTTACAGGAAAGGACATACATATTCTTAACTAAGAAAGAACATATATATTGTTAACTGGGGAAGCACATAAGTATTGTTAACGAATGAAAAAAAAACTGGTTTAGAAACTAGAAGACGAAACTTGTTAGGTTCTAGATAAAATGGAAAACATAAAAAAAATGTATGTCAGAAATGTACTGACAACTTACCTTCTCCCCCCCCCCCCCCCGAATTCATAACAAGACTGTAGTCGAAATATTGGTATGTCCGTTATTTATTGTTTTCAAGTTTTCTTAAGCGTTTAAGCTATTTATTGGTTCAAACTTGCCTTAGCCGTTATGTATGCTGGTTTAGTTGCCACCGAGCGTGTCCCACCACTGTAAACAGAATGGCTGGTTCTATTAAAGTGTCGTAAATAGCTAGCAGAAGTCGGCCCTTTATTTTGACTAAAACATCTGTATTTTCTCGTATTCGTCCTAGGTTTTTTTTTAGTGAGGGCAACACCTAAAGTTTTGACTTCTATAGGTCTAGCCACAGATACAAGCTGAAAGTTTTAAACAAGTTTTTCGTGGCCCCAACACTTCGCAGGAAGCCACCTCTTCACCACCCTCCCCCTCCTTACCTTCCTTTCTACCAGCCATAAACCAAATAAGGAATGGGATGTCAATGACGCAGGCGCAAATGGAAGTGAAAAGATAAGAGGTTGTGATAGCAGAGGTTTTCGGCCGGTTGCTCGACTAGGCCTCGAGACACTGATGGAACTTGGCGGGACCAGCAGGTGCGAGAGGAAAGCAAAAAAAAAAAAAAGAGGCAAAAAGGTCCAAAATGAAGTCGGCCATCGATCCCTAGCAACCCCGAGCTTCCAAAAAAAAAAAAAAAAA
>JAHWFP010245512.1:0-12949 GCA_023313725.1 Lithobius niger | reverse complement strand
TGTTTATTAATTCGTGTTACTTTTTGAATTGCAGCTAAATTGTAAAACAGTGCAGTTGACGGTCAAAGTTGAGAGTTTAACACAGAGACCCTAGGCTGACCCTTACTAACACTGGCTATTGCCAGTATAATAATAGAAACAAGTCCTTTAATTATCTTCAGTCTACGTCTTGCAGTTGGAGTTTGCTAACTGGCATTGTTGCATAATAACAATGTTTAAAACAATGTAAAACAATCAATCTAGTCGTTTAGAGCTCCGTAACCCCTAAACCACTTGACCAATTAGAAAAGGCCTTATGGAGAGGGCACATCTCCACAGCAATACCTATAAAATGAGCAAAGAACCAGCTTTATAGGACAAATGGTTTGACTTGTAGAGAGGACAGACGAAAGTATCCCCAGAACAACAACAACAACAAGAAGCAGAACAAGAAGTTGTCTATTTGGCCCCTCTCTGTATCTCGGGGTTGGCTCGACCGAATTTCACAATTTTTGGACTGCAAACAGGCTTTAACTAGTCAAGGCTAGATTCCAAATTTGGTTAAAAGATGTTTACTTTTGACGGAGTTATAAGCTCTCAAAGTTGAGAGTTTAACACAGCGATCCTAGGTCGACCCTTACTAACACTGGCTATCGCCAGTGTTAATAAATTGCAGACCCATAATTGCCGCTTTTTATTATTATTTGCCATTCGGTATTACCAGTTTTCAAAATGTAAATAAATCAATTGCTCTTATTCTGCTCTGTTAAATGTCTATTTTTTAAATCTCCGATTACATAGGAACAAGGTATTCAATTTCGTGTGCCTAAGGCCCGTATTCTGAACGCTGACTATAACTTGTACTTGTCTTGAAATGACGTCACTTTATTTAGTGCCATTCACCACCAGAACTTCTTTTGGATACATTTGGAAGAAATCGGGTGGTGAATGGCACTTAATAGGTGTGACATCATTTCAAGTCAAATGACGTCACACCTATTAAGTGCCATTCACCACCCGATTTCTTCCAAATGTATCCAAAAGAGGTTCTGGTGGTGAATGGCACTAAATAGGTGTGACGTCATTTCAAGTCAAGTACGAGTTATAGTCAGCGTTCAGAATACGGGCCTAAGATTTTGTCAATGGGATTTACCCCTTTAGGCAAATGCTTTTAATCTGCTTTCGTTTTGGCAAAATGACATTTGGCGCAACGGGATTTGGCGAAACGGGACTTCACCATTTGGGTTGGTGATGGCCAATATCACAGCCATAATACAGCCATAATACAGCCATATCTCCTAACCGGCTAGCAACAGGGCACACCTCTGATTAGAAAAACTCAACCATTCTTTACGCAGAAAAGCAGTAAAGCCCAAGAATTACACATCAACCTCCAGGCGCGTAACCATATAACACTTGAAAGTAAGAATATGTGTGATTATGTGTCAATTTTGGCCAGTTTTGGCCTCTCGCAATACGATAAGTACAACCCCCCCCCCCATCCCCCCTGGCTCATATAACCGTCCCATAATCCAGTTCGCCCCAGGGTATAAAATGAGATGAATTCCGACTGGCCCTCACTTCGTATAGCTACACCCCCAAGCAAGGGGTCACACCTATCGCTAAATAATTGTTCCATGTCCATGTAAGCCTAGGTTTTTAGCAGTTTGTTTATTTCTATCTTTTGTAACTTTGATTTTCTTTCTGCCTTGACAATGACACAATATTTTTTCTGTCATATTTACTCTACACTTGAAAACGGACGGCAAAAGGGCCGCGATCCTCGAACTGTATTTTATTGTCAGAGTCATGTCTTTGATCGGTTCAGCAGCGGTTCGCTAGAAAATCAGTTAATCAGTTCAGTTTTATGAAGGTCAGACGGAGTACTCTACTGCTAATTATTTTATTAAAGATAATTAATTGTGCTGGAGCTAACGTATTTCCTCGAACAAGTACCTGTACCCTCGCGGCCCCCCCCCCCCCCCAGGAATTCCAGCTTCATCTCAGCCAACTCTAGAATTTTCTGGAGAGAAGAGCCCTGTAATATGGCTCTTGCTCATGCCGACCGTAACATGTAAAAGATCCTAGCTAATTCCGATTGGAATCGACTAGCGAAATTGTCTCACTTGCCTTCTGGCGCTATGGATACTTCCAGGAGCGCATAAAACCAGTTTTATCCAAATGTTCACACTTCAAAGAGTGTGGATCGGCGGGAGATCTAAAGGTACAAAACAAAGAAATCCTTGATATTTGTGCCCCCCTCCCCACCCCCACTCACCAACCGCAGCGCATATTAGTTTATCGACGTGAAAGACCCGACGCTTTTCAAAGGCTAAGCGCTTTTTAAGACCTCCGTCATCATTGTTTTTACAGAGGCAGCCGAGAATCGTGGCTGTACAGTTTAAACTACATACTTTTGAAACGTAACATGGTTAGGTATACCTTAAAACTGTATGACGTTAGGGTTTTCACGACTGGGCGGTGGCATAACCCGGGATACACGCAAAGTGTGTCAGCGATTATCGTGTACCGTCAGCAACTACTGATGTCCATCCTGACCTATTTTGAATAGGCTAATATCGCGGTTTCTACGTGTCCTGGCTTGAATCACCGGGTTCAACCTTCCCCGTGATGAACATCTTTCTTCTTCTAAAACGTCCAGTAATCCTGGACCTTGGATTATACGTAGCTAGGGAATAGGGTCGGCCCTCTCAATACTATGGTGAAGCACGAGAAACCGAGCGAGTTTTAGTGACGAAATGCATCAGCCAAATCTCAAACGTGTCTGACGTCATTGTTCCCATTTTCCTGATTCTTGCATCTCATTGGCTGTTGATTTTGCTGATGAATCGCTAAAAAATTGAACTAACAAACGAACCAGTACTCATCATCAAACATAAACCGTACTGCTACAATTGTTTAAAAAGGCCCAATCGACAAAGCAACTGAAAATGCGCAACATTTGTTATATCGTGTCAACAGAATGAGAGCACCGTTACAAACGGGCATCGCAGGCACGCCATTGTTTTGGTTTCGATGTAATGACGTCACCATCTCTCACCTTGGGTAATCGCGTAAAAATGTGTCGTTTTGTTTTAATGGGTATCATACACAGCGACAACCGTATTAACACTGGCGATAGGCAGTGTTAATAAGGGTCGACCTAGGATCTCTGTGTTAAACTTTCAACTTTGAGAGCTTATAACTCCGTCAAAATTAAAATTTTTTAGACCAAATTGGAATCTAGCCTTGACTAGTCAAGGCCTGTCCACAGTCCAAAAATTGTGAAATTCAGTCCAGTCAAACCGGAGATACAGAGAGGGGACAAATAGACAACTTCTTGTTCTTGATCTCGGTCTTGTTCTTGGTGTTGTTCTGGGGATGTACCTTTCGTCTGTCCTGTAAACTATTTGTCCTGTAAAGCTGGTTCTTAGCTCATTTTACAGGTATTGCTCCGTAGATGTGCCCTTTCCATAAGGCCTTTTCTAATTGGTCATGTGGTTCAGGGGTTACAGAGCTCTAAACGACCAGATTGATTGTTTACATTGTTTTAAACATTGTTATTATGCAACAATGCCATTAAGCAATCGCCAGCTGCAAGACATAGACTGAAGATTAAAGAATTTGTTTCTATTGTTAACACTAGCGATAGCCAGGTTAGTAAGTGCCATAGCTATTTACCGAGCTTAAAGACGGCGCAACAAAACAAACAACAAATTATTTATAAAGGTGTCACACATACCCCACTCCTCATCCACCAGCAGACCTATTTATTACAATTCTCAAAGTAACACGGATTAATAAACAAAAACGTATCGTTAAAAGTTAAAAGTAAGGGTCTAAAAGTCAAAACCTGTAAGGAACACGAACAAGCTTTGACTGTAAGGGTCTAGGTATCAAATTTGGCCGTAAGACGCTGCTAAGCATTAGACCCTTCCTACACGGTGATCATGTTAATGCCTTAGTAAGGAAAATTGGAAATTAGCCAACAGCGAAAATCATACACTAGAAATAACGTAGTTCAGTAAGCCACCTTTATGCACTTACGTTAAATCGGAGTGGCATGATCCGGGTTCGAACCGGCCACCCAGTTTGCCCCAGATCACTTGCATAGCGCCTTAATCTCTCCGATGCACTACGATGAAACGTAAGTGCATAAAGGTGGCTTACTGAACTACTTTATTTGTAGTGTACGATTTTCGCTGTTGGCTAATTTCCAATTTTCCTTAATAATATTTCCAGCGATTTATGTCTATTTATTAATGACTTAGTAACTGAGACAGAATGGGTGTACACGCTTACGCTTGTAGCAGGTTGTCTTGCTTGGAATCGCTACCATGTTACCAAACCGGAAAAAAAAGTCAACCTAAAGCAAAGTAGGAAACCCACACCCCCATTATCATTGGACCATCACATGGGTCTTTATAGGACGATCTCGGACAGCTGTTCCTTAAAAACCGGATAGTAAGGCTCTAATCCTTATAGCAGCGTCTTACTGGCCAAATTTGACACCTAGACCCTTACAGTCAAAGCTTGTCCGTGTTCCTTAGAGGTTTTGACTTTTAGACCCTTACTTTTAAGTCCTCTCTCCAGCAAACTAAAACTATTAATTTCTCCGTTCCTATTCAATATATTTCGACCAAACTTGGCTAGATAGTAGATAGGTATGGAAGGTATATTTATACCAAATTTTATGCAATTCCGTGCAAGAGTCAAAGTAAGGAGTCACACGTAAATTTGAAAACTGTTCTTCTTCTTCTTCTTGTGTGACACAGTTTCAGAAAAAACTACTGCACCTACCAAAAATCTGAAACATGATCAAAGCCAGAAATTTTCTTGGCTTTCATCCGCTCCATTTTGTTAGTCCACTTGTTGCACCAATATATGTGTTCAATTTGGCCTTCAGTTTTCCTCATTGAAGGTTTAACGTTGTTTTCTGTTATATTTTATGCTAAACAGTGACTGGACTGATTCCCACCCAGGCCTTGAATTTCCTTATAAAGCTTTTACTAACCCGCCACCGGCTTACCACCCTTTTGGTTTTTAGTTTGACAGCGTTCCTCGGTGGATTAGCGTACGAGGCCATTTGTCAGCTTCATGGCCTAGGCTGGATGAGCACCACGTTAGCAGCCCACAGATGGTGAAACCTGGGTTCCATACAATCGTCGCTAGTATCACATGCTGTATGGCTTCACCAGGGGGTAGAAACTCTAGCAGTTCCTACAGTCGCAACGTCACTTCACAGAAGGGCCTTGCTAGCGCCAAGAGCACAAGGACCGCAGTAGCACAGACGACAACATGGCGCTGGAAATCGTAGCTGAAGCGGGCCCACATTGGCGTTCAAAGATGCCGGCAAATGAACATTGCCTTGTCTCAAACTGCCAAAACAATTCGTGGTAGTTTTACAAACAGCATATGGCAAATTTTAGCTAACACAATTTACCTTCACGAAATTCGCTCTCCCTCGGTCTCCTTATTGTTGTTCGCCGGCCATTTTTAAGCTGCGTGATCACAACGTACGGTGGCTTATTGGGGCCATACGTGGGACAAACAAAACCTTTGCGAAATCGGTACAAGATGGCCACTGACGCTGGCGCAGTTTACCATATTATATCTTCCTAGGTTGTAGTGTGTTTAATCCGGTGTTGGAACGCCGGAAGTTTCGGTTTCATGAAAGTTTTGCGTATGTAGGAAAAAAGTTGAGTTTGTCTGAATGAGTCGCCGCAGTAACAACACGCGTTGTTCACCTGTTTGCCCCCGCCGTTTGTCCCTCAAGCATTCCGCTTGTCCCCCGAGTTGATGATGACGTCACGAAACAACGCAACTGATTGTTGTTGTCCGTTGGACTATGCTCCTCCCGCAACGAAGTGAGTATACATTGCTCTAAAGCTTCGCTCCGTCCTCAACAAAACGCAACAACTCCATTTTTCAGAACGTTTCTGAATTCCACATTTTGGTCTCGCCCAAACTCCGGCACTCCCGTTTCGTCTCTTCTTCAAAATTTTCCTCAGTTTTCATCTTCATCTTCTTCCCTTCCCTCACCCATCTGACTTCCTTGAGCTCTCCCAATTTTGTCTACCGTTTTATTACGACTCTGTTGTCAGGCTTCAGTTCGGAGAAGGACGAAAAAGAAGAAGAGGCGTTTTCCAGAGCCCGACAGACTGACTCGCGCTTCTAATGATATTACGGGGTGCCTATTTAGCACAGACGCCCTACTGCTCGCTTCTGATTGGACGCAATAGAGCGTCTGCTGAGGTTTTCGCTCCAGTTTACTTCCGTCCGTTTCTATGGTTACGATAGCAACGAATGGCAATGGTGGTTTCACGCCCTCACCCACCCCCCCCCCCCGCCCCGTGCACCACACCACGATCCTAGACAGTCTCCAACAGGGGCCCTACGCTTACACCCCCCCCCCCCGATCCCCCAATCTTGAACCCCACCGGTCTTGTCTCCTTGGTTTCTGTGTATTCGGCAAACCCCAAATAAAAACAGAGAAAACGTTTTAAAAGTTACAATCGTCGATTCGCCATTAGTGAAGTAAGTTCTTTTCCTTCTCTCGCTCCGTTGCAGTAGATTAATTACACAATGTGCCAATTAAAAATGACGCCGGGAGGGAAAGTTCCCCTGTTGATTTGGAACGCCGCGTATACGTAATAAACAGAGTCGTGCTGCTGGGCGAGGAAGCTCTTTCCCTAAGCCTGAGCATTTTCTTCCAGCCATTAATCAATTAATTTCAGCAATAGCAGATCTAAAACAGGCTGCCAACCTCGTTAGAACGTCGTGCGTATCACCAATGATTCAAGCCTTTCGACGATTACAAACCACCACCACCCCTTCCCAACCCCTCCCCCCCCCACCCTTACTCTGTTTCGTATTCCTCCTAGTACATTAAATCATATCAAAAACCAAAACTGGTAAAAGTGCCGCCAAGTTCCGAATGGTTCGGCCCTGCAAAGGAGTGATATCAACACACCAAAACATTCGCCATCTTAATCGCACCGAATAATACTTTGGGCGTTAAGTGAAAACTTGAACATTGCTACCGAAATTAGCAATGTTCTAGTTTTCATTTAACCTTCGAACTATTAGGCGGTGCGATTAACTTGGCGAATGTTTTGGTGTGTTGATATCAATCCTTTGAACGGCCGAACCACTCGGAACTTGGCGGCCCCTTTTACCAGTTTTGGTTTTTGATATGTAAATAACTTACAGGATTGTGTGCGCTCAAAACACGGACATGCCCAAATTTGCTGAGTGACGTCAAATTGTACAAGCACATCATAACATACAATGACCATTTGGAATACTGTCCTCTGCCTTAAAATCTGTAGTTAGCTAGAAAAAAACTTAAAACTTTTAATTTCTTTTTGTCTGACGAAACTTTAAAACACTTATTCGTGGTTAAGGATCTATGTAACTGCTTTACAAGAGACCTGAAGAGTGCCTCTAACTGCCGTCATACTGTTAAAACTGCAGGACAACGAGTATAGCCATGATTAAACGATGTTTTTACGTCCACCGATCGTAAGGCATTATTTTCGACATACTGTGTCTACGTTAGACCGATTCTTGAATATGCGAACCCAGTCTGGTCGCCTCACCTCATAAAGGACATTGACCGCGTTGAGGCGGTGCAACGAACGTGTACCAGGTAATCTACCTGGACGTAATGGCTAAAAGTTACAGTGACCGGCTTAAGTTCTTAAACGCACTTCTTGAATTGCACAGATTAACAACAGAGCTCATCCTTACGTTTAATCTTTTACACAAATTGTGTGATTTGATGATAACTGGTTTCTCGCCATCATAGGTGACATTAGGACAAGAAGTCATTCATTAAAATTAATAGGACAACCTTGCTTGCGTGACTGTCGCACATTTTTTTTCTTTTCGAACCGTGTGTTTAAAGTTTGGAATGACCTTCCCATCTGGTGATGGTGTTGTCATACAGGTCTTCTTTAACTTAAAATAATTCTAAATGTAACTTCGAGTAGTACGTCTGGTGAGCTTAGCTTGATAGTATGTGTTTTTTTTTTTCAAATTTATGTTGTATGTATGGGTTTTGTTTATTTCTTTGGTTTTTGAGGTGGAGCAGCATCTACTTTGATTTTCCTCTTTTCCCAATTTCACGTTTAACTTTTTAATATTCAGGATGGATGTTAGTGGTCCATACCTTTCTGCATGCTCTTGTGCCAATAAAAGTTGTGTTTTACACAAGATCCGCAACGCAGCCATCTGCTGCAGCCATCTACAGCGCAGCAGCAAGCAGGACATACGATGCCAGCTCCGCCATCTACCGTCGGAACGGCAAATTATAATATTAGCAGCCAAGGCCGGCTGAGATAGTAGCTGCGCCCGGAACGCAACGGCCAGCAGCCAACAGTGCAGTGTCGTGCACAGAGAAGGGTGGGGATCGGGGGGGGGGCGGCACATTATCCCTACCCTTGGACAAATTGCTTTTTTTGTGTGCCAACATTTGCTGATGGGGTGGTGCCTCAGAAGTGCCTATAGGCCTAAAAAAGGCGTAAAAGGGTAATAATGGACTGAAGAGGGCAAAAAAGGTTAAGAAATAGAAGGTAAAAAGAAAGAGCAAAAAACAGGTCTCGAAAAATAATGTTCACTAAAACGTACTGTGCAACTTTTACCGAAGTTGCCCAGCCCTCTCTGGTGAGGGAGGGGGGGGGGGGGTGCTATGCACGCTACTGCCCTCCAACACACATTTTTTGAAAATTTGGACAAACCATGTGACTTTTGAGGCTGGATCAGTGACGGCGTCAGGACTGAATTGTTTGGGGGGGGGGGGGCGACAGAGGGCACTTCTGGAAACAGAGTGGGCCAAGCATATTTTTCTTCAAGGCAACTACATTAGGCACTTTTATTCCGTTTAATTCAACCTGAACGTAACGTAAGCTTCAATGCAGTATACAATTTTGTAAAATAAGCCCCATAAACACACACAATAAATTAGGCTAAACATATATTGCAAAGTTGCTATATATATATATAATTTAAAAAATAAATAAATAAAAGCTGTGTTTATTCATTTGATTTCAAGTTTAGCCTGCAAATTTTTTTAAGTTTATTTTCTGGTGGTGACCTGAGTGTTGGGGTTGGGGTGGGGTGGCAGGGGGGGGGGGGGACGTGAAATATTTGGTGTGGCCATGGCCCACCCTTGCCCAACCCTGGCGCCGTCACGGGGCTGGATGTGCTCCTGGACGAATCGCTCGCTGAAAGGTGAGAGGGACAATTTCGCTAGTTGATTCCAATCGAAATTCCTAGGATCCTTTTCATGGTATAATGGAAATGAACATGAGGCATTACTCTTGACAGTGGTCGTTAAGATGAAACTCGAACCGGGGACATCTTAAACAGTGTCATTCTTAAACGTTATCTCCGAGTTTGATGCTTTTTAGCACGAAGTGCACACTTTTGCACCCTATGCTGCTGTACTAAACAATGACAACCCGAATTGTAAGAACATAAAGTGCAATTACATCCATTTTGACATGCATGTTTGACTTTTGGATCACTTACACAATAACTAAACACAAGAATTGCGGTAAGAATACGTTACTTAACGTCCGATATAACAAGTTAATTACTGCATCACCAAAACACGACACGGAGATCGCCATTGTTTGGCTGGAACGCTCGGAAATTAATGCCGACAGCTGTCACTTTTCGATTTCGACTCGCAGCCGATTGAGATAGCTGTATTGACTGTGAGGAGCTCAAGCGTCTGGCGGCCTTAGCTGGCCGGCAGTGTAGTGGTCAGCTAAGGCCGTCAGACGCTTGAGCTCCTCACAGTCAATACAGCTATCTCAATCCGCTGCGAGTCGAAATCGAAGAGATCCATCTGTCGGCATTAATTTCTGCGCGTTCCAGCAAAACAATGGCGACCTCCGTGTCGGGTTTTGGTGATGCAGTAATTAAATTGTTATATCGGACGTACGTAACGTATTCTTACCGCAAAATTCTTGTGTCTAGTTATTGTGTAAGTGATGCAAAAGTCAAACATGCATGTCAAAATGGATGTAATTGCCCTTTAAAACTTTTATGGTCATCACATGTGAAATTCTTACTGCTGCCTCCCATGTCACCCTGCATCAACACTCATCACACACATTCTTATTTTGTGTGACCATGACAATAGAGGGGTGTGAAACGTAGGCTCTGTAATTCTGTAACAATTTTCATTATCGTTTTTGTATTGGTAATTGTATTTGCCTCATACAAGCCTCTACTTTATTCGCATTGCCATTCAATATGAAGGTCATTCAATATCAAGGTCGTTCAATATCAAGGTCATTCAATATCAAGGTCATTCAATACCAAGGTCATTCAATCGCTTACTTAAACATTCATCAGTGATCAGTGCTTAAATTAGCAATTGAATGTCCTTGATAGTATTCGGTAAGGTCGTTCGTTTCTTGTCCAATCAACGGCTCCCTCCTCCTCGCATGACACCACTCAAGTTTCGTGACTCTTGTTCGACAGCAGTGCTTGATCCGTCGCACACTAGATCGCAACTCAAGTGATCGCCATACAACCACGATTTGGAGGGATTAAGAAAAGTTTGGGACCACAGAACATCGTACATAAGACACGCTAATGAGAGAATTTTCTAGTTCATCAGACGACAGCTATGGAGGGCACCACGAGTTTTACATGTGATTTTCTAATCATTCCGTGGTTCGGCTGTAGCCTATCTTTGCGAGAGAAAACTCGCTAACGTAAAAAAAAAAACGCCCGCTTGTGTAAAAATATAGGCCTAAATACACGGGACGCCATCTTGCAGAGTGTTAGGAATGTCGAGTGCAATAAAATAAATGTAAAAAAAAATAGATGTTAAAAAGATGTAAAAAATGTGAAGTTAGACGCACTTGCAGTTAAAACACTTACTTATATTTCGACACCTTTGTAGTATAGAGCGGTTCCTTCATCAGAGTGGTAAGATAAAAAGTTCTAAAATAAACGATAAGGCTGCATATACACCCTCGTTTTCGTTCCTTCTTTCTAATATGGCCTTCTTTCTGCTGCTTCAACCCCCACTGTGCGCTTCAGAATATTTTCATGGTTTTTGGCCATCTGCCCCACTTTTTACCATGCGTACAGCATGCCTATAATGCATTGTAGGTCATTATGGATGTACTTAAGCTCAGCTACTTTGGATGTAGTTAAGCATTTTAATCTTTAAATTTCAGACTGACTGAACTGCAGAGTAAGCCTTTAGGCCTGTTGACCGACCATGCCAATGTGACTTGTTTATTTAAATTTTTTTTTTGTTACTGCTCTGATGAAGCATCGCACTAGTACGTACTACAAAGGTGTCGAAATATAACTAACTATAGTGTGCGCGGCGTATCTTGAGTCCTGTAAGTATTTTGTGAGTGGCTACGTCTTCCTGGAGGGGGGCGGCTTTAATCGACGGCCGCCATTGTTTTTGTAACCATCTTGGATATCAACAAGGCACTCTGCTACTGAAAACGTACAATCGATTATCTGTGTCCGTTCTGGGGAGAACTCAAGATAGGCTGCGGACATTATACAAGTACGTCTGCCTTCACATTTTTTTTTTTTTTTACATTTTTGCCATATTACCGAGCATTCCAGATATTAAACAATCCTTCTATCTACCCTTGCTATTTTATAGGTTTGCTGTGCACCCAGCTGAAGACATGGTGACAGAAACAGAGAGGTGAACAGGACGGAAAGCCAAACGGGCTCGATAAGTGATAAATAAATACAGATGCAAACCTATCTACGTAGTCTTTTGGAATTAAATGTCATACCGCCTGAGCGGGAATTGAACCCTCGAGACCTTTGAAACCAAAGGCCGAAGTCCTACAGCTATAGGCCGTGTCAGTATGGCTTAGCAGTGGTACTTCGGACTTTCAGGGTTCCCACCAAAGTAGTGAAATAATTTCCCCGAGTTTTCCAGGTTTTCCAGAGTAATTTAGGTCAATTGCCAGGATATTAATCGAAATTTTAGAAAGGAATTTTTCCCACACATTTTACTAGTTTTACTAGCGTTTAGGGCAAAAAAAATTGCCCGATTTAATGAAAGTTTAGGTGTCAACACAGAATTACAAGGATACAATCTGTTTTGCCGTAATGTCTTCACAAAATGTGTTTAATGCACTTAGGACTAGGCCTAACAGTGTGCCTTCGTTTTTCCCGATGAGTTTTCCAAGTTTTTTTTTTTTTTTTTTTGTGAAAAATCGGAGAATTCCCTGACTTTTCCCCGAGTTTCTATTGTAGTTTAAATTCCCCGTGTTTTCCAGGTTTTTCAGGTTCTCCAGTTAAGTGGGGAACCCTGCCTTTGGTGGCAAAGGTCGAGGGTTCAATTCTCGCTCAGGCAGTTTGACATTTTAAGGCCAAAAGGCAACATAAATAGGTTTGCATTCGTATTTATTTAGAAGGAGAGAAGGACACTTTTGCTAGGTAATTCCAATCGGTAATTCCTAGGACTTACATGCCCCAATTGACGTGAGCACGACGCATCACAGGGACCTTCCCTCCCCCAAAATGCCAGGGGTGGCTGAACCTCGAACCAGCGACATCTGGCATTTGAGATGATCTTGCTAACCATCAAGCCATATTGCTCCAGCTAGTAACTCAAAATAGGTTACCATGCAAGTGATACAATCATACAGAGATGGGGGTAAGAACGAATAGAAGGGGTAAGTGCAAGCGAATTTCTTTCAACCATCCTCCGTTTCAGACGAGACGGGTTTTTTTTTTTTTAATACTAGGCCGCTTTGTATTGAAGAGCAATAGCAAACACAACACCGACGCAACAACAGAAGGCATTATTTCGGGGTTTTTTTTACGATTTTTTCATCTGTATGTTTCTCTTTTAGTTTGGTTCGGGCTTCTTTTTTTTTTTATTTACGTTTTTCTCCTCTCTGTCTTTACTTTTTTTATTATCATCCTTTCGTTTCTTTTTTAATTCTACTTGTGTGGTTTG